>JAAAKG020141920.1:0-11739 GCA_010014905.2 Druon quercuslanigerum
ATTTATATTTTTAATTTCTAATAAGTATTATATAATTTTCTTTACACCTACGCACTGTTTTATGTTTAATTTATTCTGGAAAATCCATTATTATTCACTTTCAATATTTTTAACTTTTTTCATATAAATAATTTATTGAGAATTTAGCTGCTTTATTCGTTTGAAAAATAGTTTACTCTAGAAACAATATATCTACATTTTTATAATTATTCTATTTGATAGAAATTTTAAGAAATAAAAAAAACTGTTCATCATTTTGTTATTCTTTAATATGGGGATAATTCTGCATTAAAATAATTGTAAAAAATTTCAAAAAACCATGAATTAATTAGAAAGTTTTCAATAATTTGAAATAAAAATTACTGATGAGCAGAATCAAAAGTATAAGAGAGCCCCAATCAAGCACCAGCTCTGTGTGTGGCCTATTCGGTCCTGCCTCAACGAAGGAGGCGAGCAGCAGACCAGCCGAGAACCGTGACTGAACATTTTTAATCGTATCTCGGGAACCGATGAAGATTTTGTAAGTTTCTTTGGCTTAAATTAAAGATAAAATTTTAGGCTCTATGTCATAGAATTTTCAGATTTTTGCAACAATTTTCCTAGGTCATGCTCAAAGTTGAACTCGAGGTACACATTTTTAGAAAATCTAGAATTTTTTTTAAAACTTATGACGTGCTGTATTCTCTTCAGCAGATCAAAAAAATCTGTTTGACATTACTAGAAGTGTAATTTCATAGGCTTTTCAACTGTTTTTTTATGCCCTATCTTTTTTGTTCGCTGACTTATCGTGGTTCAAAGCCAGTAGTGATTTTTAATAGTGCTTGCGTCAATCGATCTCATAATTTCCGACGGTAGTGTAATTATTATTAGATACGAAATAAGCCTCAAATAAAAATACTGATTGTTCCAGAAAAATTATTTTTTAATAAATGATTTTTTATCCAGTTTGTTTTAGTCCAAATGGTAATCAAGTTTTGACTTCTTCTTTGGACAAAACTGCTCGTCTCTGGTCGCTGGAGTCTGGAAATTGCATTCAAACACTGGATGGACACACGGACGACGTTTTCAGTTGTGCTTTTTCGTACTCTGGTGACACGATTGTCACAGCGAGCAAAGACAGTACTTGCATAATTTGGAGGTGACTTGATTGGTTTAGAGTTGGGGCCTAGCTGTTAATCCTTGCCCTCTTTATCACATATGTTGTTTACTTTTACATCCTGTGAATAAAAACAAAATCTAGGATATAAAAAATTAAAATACGCGGCAGGTCCCTCTCTCGCAGGACTCTCGCTTCGGAAGGGCCGCAGTGCGCGAGTACTCACTCGAGTGTATTGCGAAATATTATGCACTCCAATTGGAAACGATTCAGGCGGTCCTGGCTGATTACGTTTCAAAGGTACAGATTTATTAACAAAGCTAGTGAGAGGCAATCACCGAAACTGTTATTATATGGAACCTGGAATGTACTTCTTAAAAGAGAAATTTTATTTTTGCAGATCAGATCAATAAGTCTCAATTTTGTTCGCCATAAAAGAGGGTTTTGGATTCTTATCTCAAACTAAATTATAGAACTAGGTATCAAAATAGGAAATCAATTTTTAAGCGCAATAATATTTTCTTTAAAATAATAATACAATTTGCATAATGGAAGAAAATAATCAAAACTCTTATCTTCAGCAGAGTATCTTGTCTCTTATCATATAAGTATACAAATTTTGAACATAAATCACTTTATTTGACAAAGAATGTACATTTAGAAATACATTATGGCTCGTTAAATCCAGATATACGGTAACTTAAATTAAGCATCAAGATTTGTGTGATAACAAAGGATTTTTTTATTTAATCTTTTAAATATAGGTTTAAATAATTCTGTATTACAGAATAGTTTATTTATTTTAGAGAGATATTTCTACACATTTACTTATATTGTTAACTAATATCGAAAATCTATTATATAAATTATACAATAGGAATTTATTATAATTCGTTATAAATTGTAAAATTCGTTATAAATAATTAATTATAAATTGTCATTTATAACTAAGTAAGTATTATCTATAGAAGAAATATTTAAAATATATAATGTTCGTAAACTTTTCGCATTGTTAAAAATATTTTTAAGGGATCTCAATTATTTATAAACTCTCCACTAAGGCGTTATCCATAAAATACGTTACCAATTTGAGGCGGAAGAGTTCCAACTATTTTTTTTTTTTAATCAACTATTATAGAAATGTTTTTAATAGTAGTCTTCTATGTTAAAAAATCATCTTTTGAGTGGAACGTTCTACTCTTTTGCTGAAAATTCTTCTTTTTTTATGATTCTTCATTTTTGTTCAAAAGTCATCTCTTTAGTTGAAAATTTAACTATTACATATTGTTTTTCTTTTCGATGAGAAATAATCTTTTTAGATTATATGTAATTATTCAATTTTTGGTTTGAAATCGATATTTTTTTAAATAAAAATTATCCTTTTCTGGTAAAAAGTTTAACTACTTTCATTCAAATTCATCTTTTAGGATGTAAAATCAATTACTTGCTCTAAAGCTAAACAACTTCTTAAAAAATTCTTATTATTTTTTGGCTAAAATTTCACCGTCTTACTTGAAAACTCATATTTTCGGGTTAAAAATTCAAGTTTTTGTGGAAAATTCATATTTTTTTGTTAAATATTCAACCACTTGGTTAAAAATTAAACTATTTTTTCATCAAAATATAACTGGTTTGTAAAAAAATGACTTTTTTGCTAAAAAATAAGATTTAACTGTTTTGCAGATTTTTTATATTTTATTGAAAATTCGCCTCTTTTGTGTAACATGAATCTTCTCGGTGAAGAATTAATCTTTTTGGTTAAAAATTGAAATATTTGGTTAAAAATATATCTTTTTTATGTTGAAAATTCCTGTTTTTTAAAATTAATCTTTTATCTGAAATCTTAAATTTGCAATCTTTGGTGAAATTTTATTTTTGTGCATTAAAAAATTAATTATTTGCAGAAAAGTTATGTATTTTGATAAAAGTTCGTCTTTTTGGTAAGAAAATTAATCTTTTTTGCTAAAAATTTATCTTTTTCGTTGAGGATTCCCCCATTGTGTTTAAAATTCGCTTTTCTTGATTAAATTCCATTTGTCGAAAATTAATTCATTTAATTGTATACTTCACGATTCCAGTTATAATTCAAAAAAATATCTTTTTCAGTTAAAAATTCAAGTATTTGGTTTAAAAATCATCTTTCGGCTTTTAAAAGAAAATTAATCTTTCTTGTTTAAAATGGAATTTTTTGGTCGCCTTTTGTGGTAGAATTCTACTTGTTAAAAATTCGTTTGTTTTTTTTTGCTGAAAATTAATTTATTAACTAAAATTTTGACAATTGAAGGTGCAACCTTCACCTTGTTAAATTGTTTTTTTTTTTTTTTTTTTAATAATATATCTGGTTGAAGATTTATTTTTTAGTTCAAAATTCATTTTTTTTATTCATGTTTTTTTTATTGTTGAAAACCAACTTTTTTGTTAAAAATGTAACTATTTGATTTAAAAATCATCTTCCGGCTTTTAAAAGAAAATTATTCTTTTTTGTTTAAAATGGAATTTTTTGGTCAAAACTTTAACTGCTTTACTAGAGAATCGTGCTTTTCGTTAAATTCGCCTTTTGTGGTAGAACTCTACTTGTTGAAAATTTGTTTTTTTTTTTATATTGAAAATTAATTTATTAACTTAAAATTAACCTAAAATTTGAAAATTTATTTATTAGTTGAAAATTCATTTTTTATTTATTTTTTAATGTTTCTTGTTGAAAATCAACTTTTTTGTTAAAATTTTCACTATTTGGTTTAAAAATCATCTTCCGAATTTTGAAAGAAAATAAATCTTTCTTGTTTAAAATGGAATTTTTTGGTCAAAGTTCAACATTTTGGATTGATAATTTAACGGTTTTGTTTCAACATTTGACCATTGGGTTGAAAATGCATCTTTGTAAATTGAAAATTTAGCTATTTTTGTAAAGTCATCTTTTTTGGTCAAAACTTCAACTGCTTTATTAAAGAATCGTGCTTCTGGTTAAATTCGTCTTTTGTCGTAGAATTCTACTTGTTGAAAATTCATTTTTTTTTAAATTAAAAATTAATTTATAAATTAAAAATTTGACAATTGTAAGCGCAACCATCTTGTTAGATGGTTTCTTTCTCGGCTAATTCATCTGGTTGAAGATTTATTTTTTAATTAAAAATTAATTTTTTATTTATTTAATATTTTTTATCATTGCAAATCAACTTTTTTGTTAAAAATTTAACTATTTGGTTTAAAAAACATTTTCTGGATTTTAAAATAAAATCAATCTTTCTTGTTTAAAATGGAATTTTTAGGTCAAAATTCAAGTTTTTGGATTGATAATTACGCGGCTTTCTAAAAAAATAGTGTTTTTTCTTGAAAATCCACTGTTTTTGGTTCAATTTAAATATTTTTTGTTTCAACATTTGACCATTTGGTTGAAAATGCATCTTTGTAAATTGAAAATTTAACTATTTTTGTAAAGTCATCTTTTTTTGTCAAAACTTCAACTGCATGGTTAAACAATCATGCTTTTGGTTAAATTCGTCTTTTATCGTAGGATTCTACTTGTTAGAAATTCATTTTTTTAAATTAAATATTAATTTATAAATTAAAAATTTGACAATTGAAAGTGCAACCATCTTGTTAAATGGTTTCTTTCTCGAATAATTCATCTGGTTGAAGATTTATTTTTTAGTTAAAAATTAATTTTTTATTCATTTATTATTTTTATTATTGCAAATCAACTTTTTTGTTAAAAATTCAACTATTTGGTTTGAAAATCATCTTCCAAGTTTTTAAGAAAATTAATCTTTCTTGTTTAAAATGGAATTTTTTGGTCAAAATTCAACTTTTTGGATTGATAATTTAACGGCATTCTAAGATAGTTTTTTTTTCTTGAAAATCCACTGTTTTTGGTTCAATTTAAATATTTTTTGTTTCAATATTTGACCATTTGGTTGAAAATGCATCTTTGTAAAGTGAAAATTTAACTATTTTTCTAAAGTCATCTTTTTTTGTCAAAACTTCAACTGCATTGTTAAAGAATCATGCTTTTGGTTAAATTCGCCTTTTATGGTAGAATTCTACTTGTTGAAATTTTTTTTTTTATTGAAAATTAATTTATTAACTCAAAATTTGACATTGAAGGTGCAACCATTTTGTTAAATGGTCTTTTCGTCGAATAATTCATCTCGTTGAAGATTTATTTTTTAGTTGAAAATTAATTTTTTTGATTCTTTTTTTATTTTTATTGTTGAAAAACAACTTTTTTGTTAAAAATTCAACTAGTTGATTTGAAAATTCGACAATTTTGTTTAAATGCATCATTGTAGGTCTAAAATTTAACTATTTTTATAAATTTATCTTTTTCATCGAAAAATAAACTGTTTTATTGAAAATTCTTCGTTATAGATTAGGAATTTATGTTTTTTAATAAAACTAATTTCTTTATCCGAAAATGTAACTTTTCTTTTTGGTTTCAATTCTTTTACAAGCTAAAATTGAGCTATTTGACAGAAAAGTTGTGTGTTTTGTTGAATATTCGTATTTTTGATTAGAAAATCAATCTTCGGTTTTGAAAGTTCATATTTCTGGTTAAAGATTCACCTATTGGGAAAAAATCGTCTTTTCTGATAAATCTAATTTATTGAAGAATTGTTTTTTTTTTTTTTGTTAAAAAATCAATTTTTAAGGTAAAGTTTGTCTTTGGTGTAAATATCATCTTTAATGATAGAACAGTCATCTTTCTTCTTAAAAATTACTGTTTTTTAAAATAAACTTTTTGTGTTAAAAATTCAACTGCCTTCTGAAAAATGTGTCTTTCTGCTTTAAAAATTTCACTGTTTTTAGTTGAGTTTTATTCTTTACTTTTTGAAAATTGAAAATTTTGGTTGAAATATATCTTTGCAGATTGAAAATTGAACTATTTTTATAAAGTCATCATTTGTCGTCAAACTATTTTCATAAAGTCATCATTTTTTGTCAAAAATTAGTCCTTTTGTATTAAAAATACATTAATTATGGCTACGTTACATTTATGGGGGGGGGGGGGGGGAGAAAGACAAAATTAGTAACCTAGTTTATGGACGGCCCCTAATCGAAAAGAATAAAAGCTTTTCAGACAAAAATGTAATTTTTGCGGTTGTGCAAAAAAATGTAAATAATAGTTATATTCATTCTATAGGCATGAATTAAATTAGAAAGTAAAATCATATTTTGTAAATATGAAATCACTAAGCCCCACTCTGTTTTAAAACCAATGACTGTCACTAGTGAACGTCAGTCTAGACGAGTTTCTCGTACGGTCTGTGAGCACAACATTAAATCTCTGAGAAAGTGTATAAAATGCCTTTCAAATACCTCCTTGAATTAAAAAAAAAATTTAACAGTTATAAATAACTAAAAAAATTGTTACAATAATTAATATGATTTCAGCGAAGAAATAAGTGTAACTAGTGCAATCGGTTCATCTTCACAAATGAATATTTTAAGTTTCATATGAAAACACTATCTTATGTGAAGTAAGTTATCTAACCTGTTTTCCGTAATACTAAAATGTTCTCATTGTTTATAAATCTTAAGAATATTATTTTATGAACTGAGAAAAGTGTACATTTGGAAGAAATAAATATATCATTTCATAAATTATTGTACAGAATAAGAATTATTGCGTCGTCCGTTGGTTACGTTCCAGTAATTTATTTGCATGATGATACATTTAATTATGGAATATTGTCTTCAGGAAACACAACGAATTTTATAATTAAAATTAAAATATTTGAAGATTCGAACCCTACATATCCTGGCTTTTTTTTAAATTGTTTGCTTTGAGATATTTTATAAAAATTTAATTGCATAACATGCTTATCATAAGAATTTAGTTTTATATTATTACCTACGCTATTTCAAGAAAAGTAAATTCGTGATCAGATTTTTTAAACAGTAATTACCTTGTAACCATAATTTGGATAATGAGACCTTCAAAGGTATTTGTCGTAATACTAAAATTGCTTCTTTAAGGAAATAAGAGTGCAAAAGATTCTTTAAATTACACCGCATAAGTGAGTGCATGAGACAAATAATTGCACAACAATCATAGAGCATACTCACGCAGGTACCTTCCTGATGCATTTTTATTGTCAGGTATGACTTATTTACTAGATCAATACATAGAAAAACAATTTTTCTAATTTTTTTGATACAAAAAAAAAATAAATCTTTGCAAGAAATAGTTTTTTATTCCTGTGGAGAATGTTGCACACTTAATAATATCATAGGATAACATATCTGAATAAATGTGGTCAAGGAATACTTGAACTGGATGTTGTAACAGTGTGCTTCAATTTTCAAAAGTCACTTGTTTCTCATATTTGTAAGCTATTATCTCTAATGGATTTTCATGACAAATAAAATAAAACAACTTTTGTGTACTAAAAAGAACATTACGGTATCTAGTATCAGTTTTATCACTTGTTCTTCTTCTTTATTTACAAGAACCAAACATTATTTACAAAGCTATTTACAAAACAAATGTTAAAAAAGTGACTTTGAGTAACTACATTGTTATTTCACCCAACCACTTAATTTATAAAATTCAGAAGAAAGTGAAAGTAAAGAAAGCTTATTAACCTACGATTAGGGAATATTATTTTGTATAAGACTAAACTGTGATAGGATGCGTAACATTCTTCAGTTCCTTAGATTCAAATTAATAAATATATAATTATTATTAATATTATTTTGAGATGAAAAAATCATTTCCTTATATATATATATTTTTATACTTAGATTAATATTTTTTTTTATTGTCTATTTATTTTCCAGTAAAAAATGCAGGGTGCTGATAATCCTGGATTCCAAAATGAGACCAACGATAATTCTGTAAGTCTTTTTGTACTAAAAAGAAATTTTACAATGATTGTTAGTGTAATTTGAAAAATTTCTGTTTTAAATATTTTTTTTGTGTGAAAATAAAAAATTACTTCAAATTTGTCTTATTCTAAATTGAGGTTTTCTTAAATTAATATAAACTGATGCAAAATTCATGGAGTCAGATGTATGCCTTTTATAATTCACTTTGATTTTTAATCAGTCCAAATTTGATTGATTAAATTAATTAAGAATTATTTAAATGAAAAATCAGTCATTTCTACTGCCAATAAAATACTTATTTTACCATATAAATTAGATAATACTTGTCACTGATTCAAATAGTCACTAGAAATGATTAGTTTTCTTTTAATAGAAGTGATTGATTTGCTACAATAATGTCGTAAAATTATTTCTTTATTACAATTTTTCATTTAATTTCTAGATTTTAATAAATGATTAAAATTAAAGATATATGTCTGATAAAATTATTAAAAGTTACGGATTAGATCAATTCAAATGACTGATTTTTTTATTAAAACTTACGGCTAATTTAATTTTAAATGAATAATTCGAACCGTTGACAGTTAGTGTGGTTATTTAAAATTACTGTTTTGGTCATTGGACATTACTGATTAGATCAATTCATCCATTTGGATTAAATTCAACTTTTTTATTTAAAATTGAATTTGGTTTTGGTTGAAATATTAACTTTTAAGTTCTTTACTAAATCTTCATTATTCATTATTTTTTTCTTAATGATTTCTAATTTTAGTTCAAAACTCATGTCAGTATACTTCATAATTAATGTTTAAAACAGTAAATCATTAAAAATTCCTCTATTTTCGTAGAAAAAAGAAGCTTTCAGTTAAAAATTCACCTTTTTGTTTAAATTCAAAAGCGTTTTTATTAAAAATAAAAAACATTTTGGTTGTAATACTAATGGTTTTTAATTAAAAATTAAAGTCTTTTTTGGTTTAAATATCAAATTTTGCATTTTTTGTTGACAATTCATCTTATTTTATTGAAAATTTTTACTACTTGGTTAAAAGTTAAACCACTCTGTTCAAAATTTATTTTTTAGGATATTCATATTTTTATTTCAAAACTAAGCTCTTTAGTTGAGTATTTATTCTGCTGAAAATTAAATTTGTTAATTAGAAGTGTATCTATTCTTTTTTTTGTTAAAATTTGATATTTTTTTATTTTAAAATTTAACTATGAAGTTCAAAATCCAGTGATTTTATTTTAAAAAATTATTATTATTTGGAAGAAAAGTAATTTTTTGTATTATAATACGTTTTTTTATTAAAAATTCAACAAACTGTTTAAACGTTACGTGGTTTTATTAAAAAAAATTTTTGTCAATGATTCATCATTTTCGTTGCAAATTCATCTTTTTAACTGAAATTCGAAGTATTTTGTTGTTGAAATTTTTTTGCAATGTTAAAAATTCATCCGTTTTTGTTGATGATCCAACTACTTGATTGAAAAACGGTCTACCGTGCTAACATTTTTTTAAGATTCAGAATTTTAATTGAAAATTTATATCTTTAGTTGAAAATGTAACTATTTGGTTGAAAAATGATCGTTTTTGGTTAATAATTTAAATACTTGGTTGAAACACGAAATGTTTTGTTAAAAATTAATTTTTTTTGGTTGAAGATTCATAATTTTAGTTGAAATTTGAAGCAATTTGTTGTCGAATATTTTTTTAGCCCTGTTGAAAATTCATCCTTTTTTGTTAATAGTTCAACTAGTTAGTTAAAAATCGGTCTACAGTGTTAAAAATGTTTTTTTGAGATTTAGAATTTTATTTGAAAATTTAACTATTTGGTAGAAAATTTCTCGTTTTTGGTTAACAATCTGAATACCTGGTTAAAACTTAATCTACTTTGTTTAAAATTCTTTTTTTTAGGAGATTCAACATTTTAGTTACAAATTTTTCTCTCTGGTTGAATATTTCATTTGCTGATTTTTGTCCATTAAAAATGTATCTATTCCATTTTTGGTTACAAATTAATATTTTTTATTTTCAAATTCAAATATAAAGATAAAAATTCAGTTATCTTGTTAGAAGTAAAATATTCTTGTTGGATTTCCAATCATTGTCTTTTGTTAATAATTCAACTACTTGGTTGAAAATCGGTTTTCAGTGTTAAATTTTTTTTTTAAGATTCAAAATTTTTATTCAAAATTTATATTTTCAGTTCAAAATGTAACTACTTGTTTGAAAAATCATTTTTTTTTTGTTAATAATTTAAATACTTGTTTGAAACTCGAAATATTTTGTTAAAAATTATTTTTTTTTGGTTGAAGATTCATAGTTTTAGTTGAAATTTGAAGCATTTTGTTGTTGAAAATTTTTTTTGCTTTGTTTGAAAATCACCCTTTTTTTTAATAGTTCAAATACATGGTTGATAATCGGAAAACAGTGTTAAAATTTTGTTTTTAAGATTCAGAATTTTAATTGAAAATTTATATCTTTAGTTGAAAATTTAACTATTTGCTAAAAAAATTTCTCGTTTGTGGTTAACAATTTAAATACCTTGTTGAAGAAAATTGGATGAAAATACGTTTTTTAAATTAAAAATCCAAGAATTTGGTTATTGGATTTTCAATTATTGTCTTTTGTTAATAATTGGTTGAAGAATTGGTTGAAGATTCATAATTTTAGTTAAAAATTAATTTCTTCAGTTGAACATGTATCCTTTTTGGTTAACAATTTAAATACTTGGTGAAAATTTAAACTAATTTGTTATAAATTTATTTTGTTGTTGTTAAAGATTCAACTCTTTGGTAGAAAATTGATCTCTTGAGTTGAAAATTTATGTACTTGGATAAAAATTCCTCGTTTTTGGTTAATAATTTAAGTACCTCGTTGAAACTTGATCTATTTTATTTAAAATTCTTTTTTTAGGAGATTCAAAATTTCAGTTACAAATTTGTCTCTCTTATTGAATATTTCTTTTGTTGAAAAAATTCATTTTTTTATAAGCAAAATATTCTTGTTGGATAAAAATACGTTTTTTTAATTAAAAACCGAAGAACTTGGTTGTTGGATTTTCAATTATTGTCTTTTGTTAATAATTCCACTATTTGGTTAAAAATCGGACAACTTTCTGAAAAATTCATTTTCTTTGTTGAAAATTCATAATTTTAGT
Source organism: Druon quercuslanigerum (assembly GCA_010014905.2). Classification (NCBI taxonomy): domain Eukaryota; kingdom Metazoa; phylum Arthropoda; class Insecta; order Hymenoptera; family Cynipidae; genus Druon; species Druon quercuslanigerum. Next base: position 11,086 of record JAAAKG020141920.1, read on the forward strand.
TAAAAATTAATTTTTTCAGTTGCAAATGCATCCTTCTTGGTTAATAATTTAAATAGTTTGTGAAAATTTGAACTACGTTGTTATACATTTATTTTGTTGTTGTTGAAGATTCAACTCTTTGGTGGAAATTTGTTTAGTTGAAAATTGAAGTATTTATTTGAAAATTCATCTTTTATGGTGAATAATTCGACAAATTAGATGAAAATCGAACTACTTCTTTAAAAATACATTTTTTGGTTAAAGATTTAGTATTTTAGTTGAAAATTCATCGCTTTTTATCAATAATTAAACTACTCGGTTGAAACTCGAACTAATTCGTCAAAAATTATTTTTTCTATTGAAGATTCGGAATTTTATTTTAAATCTATCTCCAGAATTGAAAACTCAACTTTCTGATCATCAATTCGTTTTTTTTTAGTCAATTTATTTTTAGTAATTTAAAATTTTTTATTTCTTGTTAAAAATGGAAAATTTTTAGTTAAAAATTTAACAGATTGGATTATATAAATTAAATCGCTTTAACAAGACTTTTCACAGGCTTGTGACAAGTAGCTTTGTTTTATCTCGCCTGAAGAGACTAATTATTATTATTATTATTACACCATTAAGCCGTTTCCCTTTCGGGGTAGGCGTGACTCACTCGGTAGGGAGGGG
>JAAAKG020141921.1:0-11738 GCA_010014905.2 Druon quercuslanigerum
CGGTCCTTGAATGTCGAGAATGTAACCATCAGGTGCAACTATTAATACAGGTTTGACTAAGTGCCATCCTTTGTGAATACAATATGACTGTCGCAGAGCCCTGAATTTGCTGCTCTTATGAGTGTAAAAGTATAAGCCATCAATAAACGCAATAACTCGAGGATTTTGTGGTTCCGGATTATATAATTGATTAGCGAAATCAGTAACATGTCTGTCAATATAATCTTCTCTCACAATTGCGTCAAATCCGATGTTGTTAGGTACGAAACGTTGCATTAAGGATTGTCTAACCGTGGCGATGGCTCCACTAACTGACTGACAATTTGGACATTGGAACATGACCTTGAGAAAAGCATCTGATAGACCTTGACGCAGTTTACATAAAAACATCAGAAAATCTCTCTTTTCCACATAATTTTGACAACATTCACGGGGCACTCTATCACAAAAAGTGAACAATTCTCAAAACTGTTCTTTTGTTACAGGACAAAGACATTCAAATTCAGTGCCAGACAGGCTATTTTCGTCCTTGCAAAAATGCTTGCAGCAGTGGGCCCTTAATTACGTATGGCCTGTTAATAAAACGTGAGACCTGTAAAAGTGTCTGCAGAATTGAACCTTCATCAGTTAAATCATGCGGACATTATCTTACGTTTTCCGGGATGTAAATATTGCATAAAATAAAGACATTTACTTTGCATTTGACTGATAATCTTTGTGTATTATCAGCGAAATTGCAGAGAAGGCCAGTGTTACTTGTAGTCTGCGTTAAGACATTCAGTCTTCAACATGTGGGATCCTCCTCCATAGCAGCCATTTCGTTACAAATCGATCGATTGCAATTAGAGAATATCTTTGTCAGATGTGTAACTTCTAATGGTGGTCTTCGTAATCCATGTCTTCTGTGAATAGCGATTTCCCTTTTGCCAGCATTCCCATCTCTGTCGATTCGAGTCATGAGACGAGGAGCAAATCGTCCATCACAAACGTAGCACCGTAAGAGATTTCTAAATGCCATTGTGATTAATGATTTACAATTATAGAATGCAAGTTCTTAATTAGGAATTGCTTTAGTATACACACTCTACTAACACTATAAAAAAAATTAGATTGACTATACAATGTAGCGGGTCTAACGTTTACTCATCCATGAAGTAACATGGTTAAAAGAGAAAATAAAACGGAATAACAAAATCACATGTAGCAATCTGCCTCGCATTATTGTAAATGTGTACGCAGAAAGCAATCGCCAATTAAAAGAAACAAAATAACAGCCAAAACAAGTGTACCACACTGGCCTGCTTTACAGAGAATATGTACTCAGAAACAAATCCCCCGTCATTTGTGAACACAAAATGACTCGCACAAAAATGATAGCAGAGCTCTCAAGTTATTGTTCTTATGATTTTATAAAAACTAACGGGGTTTGTCACGCCTGTGCGCTGCGCGCGTCAACACCCATTTTATATTTATTTTGTTCTTCATTTTCTTTTTCGAGGGAGGGGGGGGGTCAAGAAGGGCGTAAGTTACGTGAGAGTCAAAGAGGATGTGTCTTGAAAACATCCTTCTTATGATTTTACTTCATTTGCTGGCTATTGACTAAGTCATTCCCATTTCTTGCCTTTATGGGTTCTATATTGATTTCCTTTTCATATCTTGTCTTTATTGGCTGAATATTAGCAATAAATGACAAGTTCACATTGAATGACCTTGAATAATGACCTTGTGTCTTAAGGCCATGACTTTCTTTGCATTTCCCTGTTGTAGCCCAATAACTTTCATAGGGAGCATTTTTTTCGCAGAGCTGCAGTTGTCAAGATATTTGGTAATGTTTCTCAGAAGGGTTGAATGTTTAACCCTCTATAACTCGAAAACTCTCCATTTTCGGACTTTGTGTCCCATAACACTTTTGATCTAGACATTGAGAACTTCAATCAAAATCGACCGAAAGCCATTTCATGTACATTTGCTGCGGGGTCCTTTTCAACTTTTTCTTTAAGGTGATGTTTTAGAGATACACCTCTACTTTTTTGGAAAAAATGCTCTTAGTATCTAGTTCAACACATATTTTACCCAAATTTTTTCCTAGGGGTACTTCATGACTTTAAAAAACAAAATCTGGCGCAGGGCGCCGTTCGTGTATTCCGTAGAGCGTATAACATAACCTCGAGTAAAAAAATGTTTCGGCCTCATTTTTATTTGCAAAGTATGGTCCAAGCATTTAAACAATGTAGCCATCAGTTGTACAAATAGTGAAAGGTTTGCCGAGAGGAACTTTTTTCTGCCCAGAGCAAGACTTCCTCTGATATTCATTATTAGTGCTCTTTTGATGTCTAGCGTAAGTTCCGTCACAAATTAAAAATAATTGATCGTCGATGTCGAACAATTTTTTTGCCGTATCAGTTTTTCGATCTTAAATAAGATTATCTCTGTTAAGAGAACCTAAACCGAAGTGATAGGTCAAAACGTCATTTTCAACAGATTTCATTACACTGGCAGCATAAACGGATACACCATGTTTATTTTTTAACTGTAATATAGAAGAAAGCATTTTATTTGAGTTCCAGTACGTAATTTAAACAAAAAGATTACAACATCTCTTTTAGAGCATTGAGCTGTTCCCAATTTAATCCTGTAAATGTTTCTAATTGTTTTTCGAAAAGACTATATTCACCTACTTTATCGAATAAACTTGAATCAGACCTTATATAAAGGGGTTTCATTACTTTGGACAACTCCAATGCAGTGATACTTGATGTGCTAGAATGCTATGGGAATATTTGACAGTCTATTGGAAACAAGTGAATCGCGGAATCAGAAAGTTAGTGTACTGACAATCATTAAGATGTGGCGAAAACGTTTGACAATCAGATGGAAACAAGTGAATGACGAACTCAGAAAGTTAGTATGCGTCTAGCTGTAAGATGCTATAAAAGCATTTGAGAATCATCTCAAAACTAGTGAATAGCAGGTCCAGAAAGTTGTATCATGGCAGACAGCAAGATGCCATGAGAATATTTGACGATCTGTTCGAAGTAAGTGAATCGCGGAATCAGAAAGTTAGTTTACTGGTAGGCAGAATGGGGATAGGAAAAGATTTGACAATCACCTCGAAATATGGGAATAACGGAATCGCAGTCTGCGCTACATACACACACTTCGCCCCGCGCGAGATTTTTTTTTTAAGACATTAGGTACCCCTATGAACAATTTGGGTAAAATATATGTTGAATTAGACAATAAGAGCATTTTTTAAACAAACAAAAAAACTAGAGGTGTATCTCTAAAAAATAACCTCAAAAATAACATATATTTCGATCATCAAAATCAGTTAAGTAGTTTTCGAGAAAAATGACTTTTCATTTTACTTTCGTCGTCCAGAACTCCCCTGAAAACAAATTTTTAAGTTATCCTTTGGAGGCATTTTATTTCACATCAATGCTCATCTATAGTGGTAATATGAACTCGATACATGCGAGAGCAACTTTTGCATGCTTAGCCCCCTAGGCCCTTTTCTGTTACAATAATTTTTCCAAATGGAACATCATTTTCAATTTTCCTAAGAGTCTTAAGAAATTTTTATTATTCATTTGAAGCGTCAAAATTATTAAAAAGCTACTAAATTTTTTCTTTGAAATCTGCAAAAATCTATGTTCTGTTTTTAATTCGGATGTGGATTTATACAAAAAATTTAGATATGAATAGCCCAATTTTGTCGGTATAAATACTTTGTTTAAATTATTTGAAATCATTTCAAGTTCTATATTTAATTTGCAGGATTTTCTAAAATTGGTAGAAAGAAATCAATTTATTTTAAAATGTATTTAAAAGTTCCGAAAAAAATTTCAAAAACTATTTTAACTTTGGGAAATATTTAAACCATTTCTAGATTTCTCAAGATTTTTCAATAAAATTTGAAAGCTTTTTAAGGATGCTTAAACGATTTAAAAAATAATAATTTACTTACTTAAAATACTATCAGTTTGAAATTCTCTAAAGTTAATTGCTATATTCTTTAATTTAGAACATTCAAAATGTTAATGTGGATATATATTTTCGAAACTTAATCTGAATCTTTCAACTCTATAATTTATAAAACTTATAAATTTTGCAGTTTATTTACTTGAATTGTTTAAATTGTTGTTTATGACTTTCAATTGAAAATTTGTACAATAGAGTTCGATTTTTGTAATTGCATCGACCGTGAAAAATGTTTGCGAACCGGGAAGAAAACGGGAAATGAGCGAAAAATTTTTGTGTTTGATTAAAATGGCCACCCTGTGTTTAAAACTTGTACATATTCAATGATAGAAAGTCATATTCAGTTTAAGTTCCAAATGAATTATATCCGCAAAGGTAAAAGTTAAAATAAATTCGCTTTCTCGTTAATGAAACTTTATCTGGGGTCAACGCGGGTGATTTTGATACGAAATTTTTTTTATCGAAGTGTCTCAACTTACTTTAAATCAACATCTCTTAAGTCTCACTTCTCTGTGAAAAGGTATACCTTCTTATTCTATTTAATAATTATAATGAAATCTTCATAATATACTAGAGCCTATTTCTTTTTTGAATAGAAGTTTGTTCTATGAGTGATGAGTTGATTAATGTCTATACTTTTTTTTTGGTAAAATGAAACTTTAACATTTGGGTTAGAATTGGAAAGTTTTACGTGATACAAAAAGTATTGAAATTAGACATATTTTCACTTTGAATACAGACTTTCATTGAAAAGTGGAGTCTGTCTTAGTATCGAACAAATATATAATTTTTGTACTTTAGAATACAATGAGTCAATTCAATTTAATGTTGCGGTTTGAACTTGGTTCTATCGCCCTTATGTATATTCATCATGTTTAGCAATACAGTAATTGTTCTTATTTCTAGCTGACGCGAGCCAGGCGCATGCTAAAAAAATTGGGGATGTGCGTAACGCGGGTACGTGATTGAAATTTAAACAAAATATCTTAGTATGTAACAAAAATTTAATTCTATTATTTATATGATCCATTTCAATTCAGACAGGGTTCTCAACCTGAAATCGCAGAATCTCTCGGGAAGGAAATATTCTGTTTTTTAGAGAAAAATCATTTGATATGTATTTTTCCGATATGCAAAAAAATTCTTAAAAGTTATGCATATTTCAATATTGTCCTTTGTTTAATAAAAAGTAGACTTTTTTCGTTAAGTCTCTATAACTAAAAGACTACTTTCTGAAAAAAACAACGTGAAATTTCTTACCCATTTTTCTTTTAACTTGTACTTGGCCAATAAAGATATTTTTATTACAATCGAATGTTCTACTTTTTCTTGGCAACAATCGCAGATACCAAAAATGTTAACATAAAAGTTTGCATGTCTAAAAAAGTTCTATGCAAAATGTCTGAAGTTCCTTTGCGTCTTCTTTTATAGTTCGTGAGAAAAATGAAAAAATTACCTTTTCGGGGAAAAAAATTATCCGTGCTTCAAAAATAGTTTAGACCATATAATGCTGATGAGTAAAAACTTTCTAAACATGTTTTGAAGAATAATTATTTATTATATAAGAAGATATAAGAAGATTTATTATAAGAATAATTATTTTTGAGGTCGGAAAATATGATCTGCCGCAAATGTAATTTTTTCTTTTTCTCGTGAACTATAAAAGATATCGCAAAGGAACAAGAGACATTTTTCATATACATTTTTTAAAAGTGCAAACATTTACCTTAAAATTTTTCGTATCTATCATTTTTTTCAAGAAAAAGTGTAAAATTCAACTGCAAGAGAAAATGACTCTCTTGGCTACAACAGTTATTTAGTAAGCATAAAACTTACAAGATATCTCCATTATCAAAGTACAAGTTCAGACAAAATTGGCAAGAAATTTTAAGGTGTTTTTCTTGTTGAGAAAATCGATTGTGTTAGAAAAACAGCTGCCAGTTTAATAATTTTTCAATTTTCTAGAGCATTTTGAAAGAAGACGATGAAATCTGTTAGACAAGAGAAATACATGTCGCCTAATTTCCTCTAAAAACAACAATTCCTCCCCAAGGGATCTTCGATTTGAAGTGGAGATCACTGCCTCATTTGAAATGGATTTATTTTAGAGTACAATGAGTCAATTCAATGTTGAGGATAGAACCTTGTTCTATCGCCCTCATGTAGAATCATTATGTCCAGCAATACAGTTATTATTTTTATTTCTAGTTGATGCGAGCCAGGCGCATGCTGACGAATTTGGGAATGTGCGTACCGCAGGTATGTAATTCAAGTTTAAACTGGAAGAATGTTACCTAAGAACTTCTTCTATTCTATAAATCATATGTTTTATATATTGTGTTCTATGTGTTACAGAAAAAGGAGTAGAAAAACCCTTTAGGTCAATCAAACTTTTAAGTAGACATCTTTTTAGTCTTGTTTTTTCTAGGGATAAAAATAGCAAATATAAATATGCTTGGAGCTCAGAAGCTTGGATGGAATAGCGAGACTGGCGCTATCTGAATATTTTTCCAAGAAAAGGGTAAATAATTTGCCAAAGATGGAAAATTTAAATATTTTAGCATAGTACATATTTCTTCTTTTGACGGATAAAATATTAAGATAGCACCAGTCCTGCTATGTATCAGACATCCTTGCAAGAATCATTTTTTTTATACATAATTGCAAACGTATGCCATTATTTTATTAGCAACGGCATACTTAAATCTTTTAACGTCTTCTCGGCGTTCAATTATTAAAAATTTTAATTGTATACTTTTTCATTTGAGATAATTGAAAACTTATCGAAAGAATTCTAAATTTCTTCTTTCACCCGGAATATTTGACTTTCCTGTGCTGCAAACATTTGTAGATGCACGTAACCATTCATGTTATTGATACATACATTTTTCTATGTGTAGAAGCTGATTTTCACTGGTAGCCAAGAATAGTCAAGCTCTTGATAGAGTCTTACAGGTATACTGTAGAAGACCCAAAAAATAAGAAACGGTTGCAGAAGTATATTTGGGCGAATGTTGTTTTGATGGTGAATGCGAAAATAAAGTGTAACGTTTCTTTAGCGCAATGCGACTAAAAATGGAAAGGCTTAACTAAAATATATAAAGAGCATAGAAAGTAAGTCGAAGATACGTGAGAGTCGCCACTATATTGGGAATTTTACAATCTAATGGATGATTCCTTATATGACTAACCTCCGATTAATCTAGTGGCTTCATCATCGAATTTCAAAGGGTATCGTGAGATACTCTTGAGCCCAGAACCTTGAGGAAGAAGGATAAACCTCCGATACTAGAGGAGATGCAGGAGAATTATACAAACTTAAGGAAAAATCAGAACGAGAAAGTTGTGAGACGCAAGCAACAACATCTGTATGGAAGAAAGCGAACAAGCGAAGATCAAGATTTTCAGTCAAGCGGAGAAGAAATCGATGACCATGAACGCACGCAGTACAGAAAGAGATGACAGAGATCTCAGGGCAAGATTTATTAATGTTTTCGAAGAATGCGTCAACATTTATAAAGATTCTCAGGCAAAAGGTATTATTTACTCTTATTATAACTCTTTTTTAATAGTTCTATGTACGCAACGAAGAACTGCTTATTTAAATAATTTTAGCATCAAGCTATATTTTTAAACTGTAATATGGACCTTTAAAAATATGACTACGCGGAAATGATTAAAATTTGGTAGTTCTTCGTTGAATGGGCACTTTCCTTTCTAAAAAGGAAGGTGGTCTTAGTAGGTAAGGAATATTTCCTCCTGCTATGTATTAAATATAATCATTGAATTTTTAGGTTAAACCGTGAGTCCAGTGGCTGTAATATATCAGTATTTTAGCGATGGAGATTGTGAAATCATATAAAGTTATATATTTTAAGATAACTCTTGAGAGAAATATAAATCTGATGAAGATTTGAATATAGCCAGTGCGGACGTATCACACAAATATCAGATCAGTACAAGCCTGGCGGACCGAATGATTGGGAAAGATGCGCTGCAGCGTACCCTTATAGTATTCGCGCATAGTATCCCTTTCGTATGATCAAAAACAAACTAAAATAACAACAAGATGGGCACGTAACTTCTTGCCATTCGGATTCTACGTTAAATTCTCCATTAGAATGTCACGGAGTAATTGCAATATTTTTTTTGCAGCGTCAACATTTTTTAAAATTTCATAACTTCTGCTGAAGGCGACTTCAAGCGTATTTATAGTTGCTTAAGTAGTATGCTGCTACTGAAATAATGTGCGATTGAAGTAGCCTTGACCCTATGTTAATGGCAGGTATTATATTTTTTTTAACGCGGAATCCGAATTGCAATAAATTATTCGGCCCGCCACGGTAGTATTTTGTTCTATGTCTTTATTAGTCTCTGTAGGAAAAAATTGTAGTTTCTGTATAACATTTCGGCTAATAGTTTTCTTCATGATAAAGTCATCTTAATTAAGCTCTTCGAATTTCGGCAATGAAGATCTCTTGCTGTACAGCGTGTGTTCATGGTCATCGATTTATTTTATTTATTTATTTTCAACTCGTCGCTTTCTTCCATTCATCTCCTCTGGTATCGGAGATTTAGCCTTGCTTCCGGAAATTCGAGACAGAAATGCACTTTGCCCAGATACAAGAAGACTTTGCCTGAACCTTACGAAGCAAGGCTCGAATGCTTGTATCGCGAGATTCAGGCAAACTTCCCACAAATCACAAAATATCCGCCATGCGGCAATATTGCGAATATCTACTACGCAGTCCTACGTGCTATAGAAAACGTATGCGCAGTGGATCAAGTTTTATATTGAAAGGCAATGTTTCTTAAATTTCGCTTCACAATATTGCCACGTAGCGGACGGGAAGCTTGCCCGGACTTGCGATGCTACCTGAAAACATTAGAATCTTATAGAATTGTATAGCATCCCAATTTTTTCAGAAAATACATAATATTTATAACATATAATATTAACATACATAATATTAAAATCATATCATGAACAAATTTGCATATTCTTGTCCACTATAGTGACGTGCCTCTTTATTTACAGCAGCAGCTTGTGCGACAGCGGTTCAATACAATCATGGCATGTTGCTTTCTTCACAACATTTGTTTCTGAGAGATCGATGAAGATGATGAGAATTAAATTCAGGAAGGTGGTGAAAAATATCTACGAGAAAAAATAAATTAAACACAATGTATACTTTCTATGAAAATAAATATATTTCATACATTAATTTGTGTACTAATTGAATATACTTCTGTTACATTTATAATTAGTTTTTATTATAGTACTAAATACAGTAATCGATCTTTATGAGGAAGAGTAGGTCCTGCATTACTTCGTTTCATAAAATGAGATTTAATGGGCAAAAGAAACTTGAAATTAAAACTTTAATAAAATAAAAAGTAACTAATACCTAAAAATTCAGAGAGGAATACGCTAAAGGGCGCGTCAAGAAAATGACTACTGTGACGAAAGCTTAGGATAGGAATTCATTCCTAGCCAATCAGAACTGTTCCGAATCATTCCTATATCTGTCTCCGCGTTAATGCGAATCCATCCGAACCAAATCAAAAAAATTTTATTTCGTTTCTTGAAAAACGCTTAAGAATTAATCCAACTCAATTAGATTCTATCTGAGACTTCTACCCGAAAGCATCCGAACGAATCGAAAGTAAATTTTCAATCCGAATGAATCAGAATCAATTCGAATACTGATTCATTCCAATTTAAAATCAATCTGTGTCCGGATTGATTCTGATTCATTCAGATTAGAAGGTTACTTCGGACTCTTACAGATTCATTTGGATAGAAGTCTCGGATAGAATCGCATTGATTCGGATCAATATTCATGCGTTTTTCAACAAGTGAGATTCAAAACATTTTTCGGAATGGTTTGGATTCATTTGCATTGGCTCGAGTATTAACATTAATAACTATATTAATATCGTAACTACGTTCAAAATCTAACATGAAGCCGAACTAAAGTACTGATTGTGTCTTTATAATGTTTAAATTACGCGACGCAGCTCAATACCTTTCCGAATTTTGGTGTTTTTAAGATCATAGGGCTGAAAAAATCGGAAAGATGTTGAGCTGAATCACGTTAGTTAAACATTGCACAGACAGTTGTCTGTATAACGTTGTTAGCTTTTCATATTCTGAATTCATAACAGTGATGACTATATTAATATCGTATTAGCTACCCCGAAAATCTAACACTGAGTATTTTTGGTAGGCAAAAAAGTACAAACTGCTGCGACCTCACGTTCAAAAAGTTTAATGAAAAGTTTCAAATAAATACAGTTTTTTATATTTTATGGTAATACAGCATTTCGCGAATATATCAAAATAAAAATGGACATAACCGAAGTAGAGTTTTAAAAAAACTCGATTTTTTGTACTTAATTATTAAGAAATATTCATAAACTTACATGTTAAATATTGGGTAATTCTTTGCAATACATTTTACATTCATTGTACGTATCTGTAACCCTATGAACATTTTAAGATGGAAATAGAACTAATCAGAGAGTTGTTTTAAAAAAATTATATTTTTATATTTAATTATCTCATTGAAAACTGTATTATTGGTATATTTTTCATACCATAACATTTTATTTACTGAATATTAATATCAACAGAAAAAAATTGTCCATGGGCTTTTAAAAACGTACATTAATTTTAATTGTTATACTTAACGTTAAATTGTGACAAAAAGATTCATTTTTAACAAAATATAAAAATTTTCAACTAAAAACAATAAATTGTCAATCAATAGGTAGAATACAAGGATCTTCGAAGGTAAATCCTATATCTACTAGCGATCGCAGAATCCAGGCCAATGCGTCGGATCTACTCATTTTTGACCCATAGCTGTGAGAAATGAGTAGATCCGACCTATTGGCCTGAAATCTGGGATCGCTAGTAGATACATGATCTACCTTTGGAGATCCCTGTTTCTACCTATTATTATTATTATTAAATTTTGTCACAGCTACTTTTAATTATTAATTTAATTAATAAAATTAAGTTTGATCATCATTTGAATGTAATTTTTATTGCTTTTGTTAAAGATTTTAATTTCCTTGAAAATTCGCTTTATTTTTAATTGAAAATTAATTGTTTTAACTCAAATTTTATTTGCAAATTAGGGGTTTTGAAAAGTTATCATTTTTCAGTTGAAAATTCAATTATATCGTTGAAAATGCATGTTTTCTTTAAAATTCATCTTTTGTGGCTGTAAATGGATCTTTTTGGGTAAGAAATTCTTCTTTTTACATTCTTATCTAGAGAAGGTATTAGATTTGTGTAAAATTTGCCCCCCCCCCCGGTTTTGTAAAATGTCCACGCTTTGAGACCCCCTAAACCCGAAAAACAGATTTTTACGAATATGTCTGTCTGTCTGTATGTATGTCTGTATGTATGCATGTATGTCTCTCTGTAAGCACGATAACTTTCGAAAAAATTAACAGATTCAATTGGCCTTTGGTATACGTTGGTTTTGTTTTTCGGTTCACATCGGCAAAAGCTCTCGCTGCATTATACATACAACAATTGATAGTCCAGAGGTCGGATTCTTCGAAAAATTGTCCTCTATCTGATAGCTGCCTACGGTTGGTCTTGTCACCTCTCTTTCTCTGCCGCCGTCTTGTTCTGGCTCTGGTAAAAAAAAAAAAAAAAAAAAAAAAAAAAGGGGGGGGGTGGGGGGGCCCCAACCACCCGCCCCCCTCCGGAGCCCCAATGCACGGGCGCAGGCGGCCGG
>JAAAKG020141922.1:0-11738 GCA_010014905.2 Druon quercuslanigerum
TGTTTAAAAATTCTTTATTTTGGTTTGAAAACTAATCTCTTTGGGTTGAAAACTTAACTATTTTGTTGAAAATGTTTGGTTTTTTGTTTTGGTTAAAAATTCATCTCTTTGACCGAAGAATGAACTATTTGTTGAAAACTTGTTTTTTGTGTGTTGGAAATTAAATATATTAACTGAAAATTTAACTAATAATTTCTTGGTTGAAAATTTATCTTTTTTAGTTCGAAATTATTTAAATTATCTAAAATCTTAAGAAAGCAGAACGTCGTAAATGTAATTTAAGATAGTACTTACATTTATATTATTTACAAGAATTCATTTCCCTATTTTCGTGAAACAATTAACACCTTATCTCTTCTATATTTTTAGAGTACTTTGCAAACAGTACTTTACCAGTAAAAAGTATTATTGATTTATATTTCAATCAGTGAAATTAAAAACAATTAATAAATTAAAAATAACTGATTCATCTGTTAAAATCCTTAATAAGTTTTGATTTATAAACAAAAAAATGTATGATTATACTGACTAAATTTAGAAAATCTGAAATAAATTTTGTAATAAAAGATTGCCATTCACACTTTCAACGTTCCAAAAATGCCTATTTTTGAGAATTTTTTCAAAAAATAATATGAAATATATTGATGTAAAACTTGATAGGTATGGTAAATAGGATCTAAAAATATAGTAAAAAAATTTTTTTTTGTTTTTTTTCTTAGTTTTTATACACAAAAACTGTAGCTTTTTGGGGTAGGTGGACGGGTGGCATAATATCTCATCAACGGCTCATCTGAAACCAAAAAATCAAAGTGTTTCAGTTTTAGTATGAAAGTAGCTAAAAGATGGACCACGGATATTGATTTTCATTTATAAATAACAAAATGGCGGTCAAAATTAAAGAAAAAAAAATTTTTAGCGCTTTTTTTTGCACTAAATCGTCCGTAGTCCACCTTGCATTTTTTGTAGAATATATGGTCTAATTTTTATAAGAATCGGTCTATTAGTTTTACAGAAATCGTGCCGCCCGTTCTGAAAAACGTTGTTTTGAGAAAAACGCGTTTAAAGTTTTTTAAAATGAAAAATCATGAAAAAATCTTACCTAAATAAAATCAGCGATGCCTGGACCGCACATATCACCTTCTGTTTGTTCCTTGTAAATATATATACTTTCGAAAAATGTAAAAAAAAATCGATTTTCCAAAAGTTTCAAAGTAAGTTGTACCCTTAAATGAACAAGTAACTTTTTCATCAATAAGGATTGTTTTCAAAAGGAAACTATGTTGAATAAAAGAGAATATAATTCTTTTATTTATTTATACATATTATTTATATATTTATTTGCATTTAGATAGATATGTAATAACAAATAAAACGCTCTCTTCTTTATTATTTATGCTTATTTTTTTACATTACCAGGACCCAAAATGTTTTGAAGCTATTTAAATTTCTTCATCAGAGTAATTTTTATAGGAAACTTCTAGTATTTCCTAGAAGTTTCCTATAAAAATCAAAACATGTTGCGTCCTGGTAATGTAAAAATAAGGATATATATTAAAGAAAACATTGCGTTTTATTTGTTATTAAACATCTATCTGAATGCAAATAAGTAATTTAAAAATTTTCGGATATTTGAACCTTCGCTTAAATGGTTTTCGGATATCTCACCTACCGCTAAACTGATTTTTCGGTAAAGTGGACCTTCGCAAAATTAAGCCTTCGAAAATTTGAACTTTCAGTAAAATGGACTTCCGGAAAAATGAATCTTCGCTTAAACTATTTTCAAATAATTCGACATTCGTTGGAATAATTTTTGGTCAATCCATCATTCGTTAAAATGGTTTTCGGTCAATTAATCATTCGGTAAAATTAGTTTTCCTTAAAATAAATTTCGCTATCCTAATATTCGGAAACATGACCGGCTGTCCAGAAACTTTTGTAATAATTTTTGTTTGTCTCACGGAAGACCCAACCACAGGTCGAAATGGCAATTTCTTTTAAACATGTAACTAAAAAAACATAAATAAATATATATATATATATATATATATATATATATATATATAATCAAAATAAGATCTAAATCTCTATGAAGGAGAAATAGTCACATTAAAAAATGTTCAAAGAAAGGGTAAAATTTTGATGCTATATACTACTGTATACTGGATAGATTTTAGTCCTACACGTAATGATACTTTTGATCATTTACCCTTTGGAACTTGCATTAAAATTAAAAAGTAGGGCAGAACATACAATTCGGATTAGCAGTCGTAAAGGTTCATGCTATATATAAGCTTATTTGTTACTAGAATAGATAGAGAGCCTATGGAAGAGGGTGGAGGGTTGCTCGTTTCTACATATCGGTTTTCATTTACGTAAACGTATTCCACTTAGGTTGTAGGTTTCTTAGTGTACCTACGATGCGATGCAACTTGCGGGTTTCGTGAGCCCTATGTTCGTGATGCACTTAGAAAAACGATCAGAATTTAATACCGTGCCTAGGAGACCTATCATATTCCTCAAATTTTGCCCTCGTTCTTGAACATTATAATTTCAAGCTGGATCATTCTTCAACAATTACAATTCTTAAAATGAGTCTTTTATCTTAATTTAAATTAGTCTAAGGATCATTTTAATTGCATAATAATCAATTCTAGAATTAATGATGATGATCTTTAAATTCATGTATTCCCTTTTTCCACATCAGGGTGTGTCGCAATAACAACATTTGGGAGTATGTGGAAAAGTAGCCTATGAGAACCCTGAAAAAGTATAATTTATTGGAAGTGTTTCGTCGTCCCGAAAATCGGGATGACTAGTCCAATATTTTTTATAAGCTTGGCTAGTCGTCTCGAAAATTTAGGGCGACTAGTCCATTCCCTTTTCCATTTCCCCCAATTTTTGGGGGTGAGAAGGAACAGCCATAATTTATTCAGATTAAATCAATAAGCTACATTTTTGGAAAACTTTTACGACTCGCTCAATTTTTACAAATATTTGTTTGAAGTCCCATGAGAGATTATTAATGTTTAATAGAACACTGTCTTAAATAAATTATTTTTAGCTTTTCAAAAATTTGGAGAGAAATTTTCAGATGCTTAGAACGTAAACAGTAAACAGAATAACCAGTAAAAACGTTTTAGATACCCTAAACAATTCTCTTTACATTTCCACAGGTTTTCAAATTATTTTTTGAAAACGGGGGTCTACTCTATAACAATAGTCTTTGCTAGGGCTGCAGATAAAAATCTTTAAAAATTCCCTGAATCATTTACAGCTTTCAGGAATATAATAAATTGGCATCTACCTCAATCTAAAAATTACAAAAATAGGAATTTTTTTCTAACATATTTTGTTAACGCACTAAAAAAAAAGATGTTTATCGTACAAACCCAAATTGATTATACTTTGTAAGGGTTAGCATATGATGTTTTTTACGCATTTCTCTGTTTCCGATGTCAAAAATTTTGTTGTTTTCGAACCACCCTAGTCTAAATTATATCTTTTGATTTTTTTTACTACGCACTCCGAAAATTTATTAGTATACATCAATTAAAATATTGAAAAATAACATTCCAAATTACATACCTCATAAAATTAATTTTTAAGAATAAATAATTTGCAATTCTATAATTTCAAAATTATAAAACTTTTAATTGCGACTGCAAAATTGAAAAGCTTCGAATTTTAATATATAAAAATCAGGAGTTTTTAATTATGGGCGTATACCAGTTTTTCCAATAATTTTGATGATTAGCGTTTTGAATTTCATCAATTTGAGAAATGCAGAATAGAAAACTCTTGACTTTTGATCATCAAGATAATAAAAGTCATCAAAATTAAAGAATTTACAATTGCAGATCTATAAAGTTTATTAAATTTTAGTTCTATATATTTCAAAATGAACTATTAAAAAAAATAATTCAAAATTAAATTATTTTCTATTATACCCATTACTTTTCAAAGATTCGTCAATTTCAAAAATTAAAGAATTTTGAATTATAAATCTTGAAACTTGAACTAGTATGAAAAAAATTTCAAAATACAAACCATTAAAAAATAAATTTAAAGAATTAAATAAATTAAAATTCTATTTTTTAAACATATAAATAATTCATTGAAATTAAAAAAAATTGAGTATAGTCAATTAAAAACCTGTTCAAGCTAAAGAATATTTAATATTCATAATTTATCATTTATCAATCTGTAATTTTAGCCATTAACTTTCTAAATTTCTTTTAAACTGAAACATTTATAATTAAAAACTTGACTCTTGATCTTTAAAATCCACTAAATTAAAGAAATTTAATTCAGGCATTTTGAAAATTTCCCGTTATAGCAGTTTTAAATTATAGAATCTTGAACTATAAACAAAACTTTTAATTTTTAATATCATCCAAATAAAATTTTTTTTGTATACATCTTAAACCAAGATTATTTAATTGTGACAGTTTACATTTTGAATTTCGGTATTTTTGACGATTTATACTTGAAATTTCTTCACTTTGAATGATTTAGAATTTAAGAGCATAAAATTTGTTATTTAAAATTCTCGAAATTAAAATTTTTTTATTTATACATCTTGGAAATTAGAAAAAAAATTTATTCTGAAAATTTTTAATTTAAAATAATGCATGTTTTAAATTTTTTAATTAAAAAAGCTGCAATATGGATAATTTTCTTTTGAAATTCCTTTTCGAAAATTTATAATTAAAAACTTCATTTTTTATCTTAAAAATCATTATAATTTAGAATACTTATTTCTTTACTTTTTTTAAGTGAAGAGTTCTAATTTTTAATGTTCAAATTTGTACCAGTAAAAAAAATATCCTATGCTACATTATTTTAAATTATATACTTAAAAAATGAAAAGATCCTCAATTGCAAATTTTCAGAATAAACCCATTTCAAAAGCATTTTAAAAATTTTATACTTTTACTCCATCAAGATTTAAAACCAAAAAAGTTATCGCGATTTTCATTTTAAATATCTTTAAAATGAATTAGTGTCAAAAATAAAATTTAGGGATTACAGAAAGACGATTAAAATCAAAACTAAATTAAAATCGTATGAAAAGCGAATTAGCTATTTGAATCAAAACCAGTTTTTC
Organism: Druon quercuslanigerum; assembly: GCA_010014905.2. NCBI lineage: Eukaryota > Metazoa > Arthropoda > Insecta > Hymenoptera > Cynipidae > Druon > Druon quercuslanigerum. Next base: position 5,108 of record JAAAKG020141922.1, read on the forward strand.
TAGTTTAACATATTTAATAAGAAGAATTAAAGATTTTTCTAATATTATATTCTGATATTTTCTATGAAATGCTTTTCAGAAATGTTTACTTGAATAAATTTTAATAATCTATAATAATATTATAATTTTAATAATATATATTAACATAACAATGTGCAAGAGGCTCGGTGGCTCAGACTTTTACTTTTACTTTTATCGAGGTTCTGGTGGTTCGGATCCCACCTAAAGCTGTATGTGCCTTCATCATTAAATCGCTGAAATCCAGCCTGTGGTTATTGTCATAAAAAACCGGGCTTTTCACAAAAAGTAAAATTAGGCATAGTGCCCTTATGAGATCACTTTCCATTAATAATATTAATAAATAATACATTAATTATAATCACAAAAATTTTCAGAAAATACAAACTACTATTGGTAAATGGAGTGGTAGAAAGTTCTCCCTTAATGCTCTGTGTTTATGAAATAAAAGACTGCAATGTTGAACTAATACGATCCTGTTTTTCGAATTATTCATGTTGAGGTGAATAATGTCCGGAAATATAGTTGGTAGAGTATCGCAACAATAATGTACTTGTGTGGAGTAACTCTCAGCCCGACGGATGAACTCGCATTACAAGGCATTATAAATTTATGACTGGTAGCTGCCAGTCGATAAACAGTGTTTCATCGTTGTTTTAAGTAGCATTCGGATTTGAGGATTAAAAAATTAAAAAGAGAAAACTGCAAGCAATAACAAGTCATAAAAGACTCAGTTCTTTACTCTACTCTCGCATAACAACTTTCTTCAATCCAGGTAGATTCTCTTTAAGAAAATGAGACCAGAAACACGAAAAAATTGAAGTTTAATAATTAATAATTTAACTTAGTGAGAATATGCATTAGTATTTCGATTTAAGTGTTCACAATTGAAGAATTTGCAAATGCAAATTCACAGAATTGAATAATTTTAATTTTAAATATTCCAAAAAAGAATTCAGAATTGCATGATTTTCTTTTACACCTATCGAATATCAAAGAGGCTTTAATTGCAAGTATTCAAAATTAATTAAGTAAAAATTGTAAATATTTGAAATCGAAGAATTTCAAAACTAAAGATTTTGTAATTTTAATGATTTACATCTGAAGTTTTTTCAATTTAAAGTGTGTAGAATTGAAAACTTTTCACTTTTCACATTAAAGTCATCCAAGTTTCAGAATTCTTATTTCTACATCTTTTAAAGTAAAGAATTTTCATTGAAAATTGTTTCAATTGAAGATTTATAATTGTAACTCAGAAATATCAAAAAATTTTGATTTGCATATCAGAACTATAAATTGTAAACCTTTTAAAATTAAAGAGTTTTATACTTTAAAAAATTTACTTTTATTTTCTGTTTTCATTTGTTTTCAAAATTTAAAATGATATGTTATTTTGTAATTTTGGTGATTTACTTAAGCAATTTCTTAAATATAGTGATATTAAATGAAAAACTTGACTTTTAATCTTCAAAGTCATTCAAACTTAAGAATTATTTTTCATAAATATTTAGAATTAAAGATTTTAAAACTGCAAATCGTTAAAATTGAAGAATTTTGAAGTGTAAATTTTCAACGCTAAAGAACTTTAAATTTAAAAAGATGAATTTTTGAAGAGCTTGCAATTACAAGTAAGTGGCTTAACTTTAAATTTCAAAAAAATTTTAAATAAAAATTTTTTTAATTCACAAACTTTACAATGAATGAATTTTGTGATTCGAAATTTCTAATTTTTGTGATAAAGAATTGAAAACTAGACTTCCGATCCTCAATATCATTCCAATCTAAGATTTCTTTTTCATATATCTTCAAACTTCATGAGTTTTTAACTTTTATAATTAACAAATAAAAATTCAATAATTTAAAAATTTTTTTCAATTTCCGAATATTTATAATAATTTATAAATAGTGAAAATTGCATTAAAATGTTTTAACACCTTTAACAGGGTAAGCTCAAAAGTGCTGATAATCAGGTAAAATTTCAAAAATTAAGAAATTCAAATTAAAAATATTAAAAATTGAAGACTGTTAATTTTTTACAATTTAAAATTCTGTAATTTTGATAATTTCTATTCGAAATTTCTTTAATTTTTCAGATTTGTAATTAAAGCTTGAGTTTCAAATTAGAAAATAATCCAAATTTAAGAATTTTTATGCATACACTTTTAAAAATAAAGAGTTTTAAATTGTAGATATTTAAAATTGAAGAATTTTCCATTTTTATTAAAAATTAAATAACTTATCTCTCCATTTCTATTAAATTTAAAAATATTTTATATTGTTATTATTATATTATTATTTTATTATTATTATTTCATATTATTATTAAGATTTAAAAATGTTTTACCAGTACTAAAATAGTTTCTTTTTTAAGTCAAATAGTGTTATATTTTATTTAAAAAAAAAGTATTTCAGATAACCTCATAAAGAGTTTATGCACTTTCTTTATTCATAATACCAGAGAAAAATAAAAGGTGCATACTCCATCTCCATAAAAAATTTAAATTGATCAAGAAAACTATAAAATTCAAATGTTAAGAATCAGGAAATAATTAGGAGAAATATTTAAAACGTTAATTAAGAATTTCTAAATACTAAAGTTAGTTAGCGGAACATTTTTCACTACTTGCTCATAATTGAAGTATTTACTAGTTTTAATATTGAAATTAAAACCAAAACTTTGATAACTCCGAATCAAAAATGTTGTAACTATAATAATTAAATATAATTCGAACTCATTTAAGCGAGTTTCAATTTTTTTCTTGGATGTTTTGTATTTGAAGCACGACAAAGTATTCAAAAAAAAAATAAAAATAATAAAAATTATTCAGGGAATTCAAAATATTCAAGAAACTCATAAAATTCACAAATGTGGTAGGATTTCGGGAATTTCAGGGATTTAAGAGCGTTTAGGGAATCTAGAAGAATCAAGGAATTCAGACCAATCAGAATACCAAGGAATTCTGAGAATTACAAATATTTAAGGATTTCAGGGAAATCAGACGAATAAATTATTACAGAACATTCAGGGAATTCAAAATGTTCAAGAAGCTAAGGAAATTCACAAATGTTGTAGAATTTCGGGAATTTCAGGGATTTCAGAGCATTTAGGGAATTCAGAAGAATCAGTGAATTCAGGTGAATCTGAATATTCAAGAAATTCAGGGAATTAAAAATATTTAAGGATTTCAGGGAAATCAGACAAATAAATTATTTCAGAACATTCAGGGAATTCAAAACGTTCAAGACACTCAGGAAATTCACAAATGTTGTAGGATTTCAGGGATTTCAGAGATTTCAGAGATTTCAGAGATTTCAGAGCATTTAGGGAATTCAGGCCAATCAGAATATTCAGGAAATTCAGAGAATTAAAAATATTTAAGTATTTCAGAGAAATAAGACAAAAAAATTATTTCAGAACAATTCAGGGAATTCAAAACGTTCAAGACACTCAGGAAATTCACAAATGTTGTAAGATTTCAAAAATTTCAGGGATTTCAATGCATTTAGGGAATTCAGAAGATTCAGGAAATTCAGGTCAATCAGAATGTTCAAGCAATTCAGGCAATTAAAAATATTTAAGGATTTCAGGGAAATCAGACATATAAATTATTTCAGAACGTTCAGGGAATTCAAAATGTTCAAGAAACTCAGAAAATTCACAAATGTTGTAGCATTTCGGGAATTTCAGGGATTTCTAAGCATTTAGGAAATTCAGGCTAATCATATTGAGGAAATTCAGGGAATTAAAAATATTTAAGGATTTCAGGGAAATTAGACAAATAAATTATTTCAGAACATTCGGGGAACTTAAAATGTTTAAGAAACTCAGAAAATTCACAAATATTGTAGGATTTTGGGAGTTTCTGGGCTTTTAGAGAATTAACATATGCAGGTAGCAAGTCTAGTTCCTTTGCAATTTTATTTGGTGTGCATGAGGAATTCAGAATATTAAATATAGTGTAGGGGATTCAGAGAATTTAAGGAATTTCAGGAATGAAAAAGATTTTGAATTATTAATAATTATTATTTTATATCATTATATATAATTAAAAAAGAATTTAAAACTTCATTGAATTCTAATTTTTTAAGCAATTTAGGATTATTCAAAGATATAATGACTAAAACATGAACGAGTTAATTTTATTATATAATAATCTGAGTTAGTGACAAATGTGTTTCATTTTTCACTAATAAGTAGTTTGTACCTAAAACTTTGAGGAAAAAGGCGGAAATATCGCAAATTTTAAATTTTTCAATGCAATAAATCGGAAGCTTAAAATAAAAAATAGCGCTTCAGAATTTGATGATTGTGAATTCTCTTTTGTTAAAACTCCTTCGGATTTAACTAACACCTTCTCATAATGTATCTCGTATATACACTTATTTAATTATTATGTTCATATTTGCTCCTTAATTGACATTAATCTTTATCCACAGCTGTTCTGAAAAAAGCATAGAATTTTAATAAATGTATAAGTATTATTACAATTAAAAATGTGCATTGGTATTGAAACCAAGATATTTTTATCATCTTATTCTTATAATTTTAAAAAGTGCGCATCCTATAAAAAAAATGTTTAAAGCAAATTTTTAGATGTAATTTAGGAGAAAAATGTTGTTAGTTAACATTTCATTGCACCTTATGTCGTTTTTCGAACAAAATTTTTTAAAAATTTCAACGCCTTATAAAAACGCTAATTTATAACAGATTTACCAATTTTGTTTTGTGAACAACTTTTTTCTATTCATTTTTTTCTCACCTTTGCTTCCTTTTTTCTAAAAATTAAATTTTTCTAACGTTATTTTTTACGATCCAAAAAAATTACGTGCCCTATCAAAAAATGATTCATAACAGATTTTTCTCTTTTTTTGTGATAACCAACTTTTTTCAGGCGTTTTCTTTTTAAAGCTTGTATTGTTTATCCAATTTTTAAAAAAATTTTAATTAATTAATTAATTAATTTTAATGAGTGAATGACTTTAGTTTATTCAATTTTTTATTATTTTGTGCCATTTTTCAAAAATTTTGTTTTTTATATTTTTAAAGTTTTTTTTTTATTATTAAAACGCAAACAACGCGTCCTATCGAAAAATAATTAGCAAACAGATTTAGGAACTTTTTTGTATAAGCAATTTTTCTTTTTTCATTTATCTTTAAAAATGGAAGTTTTTATTCCTAATAGCATTTTTCATACTTAATACGAAAAATGTGTTAATTATTAAAAAATTGTTTCTACAAAATTTGTTAATCTGTTTGAGATGAATAAATTTATTTTTTAACGTTTTTTTCATATTTCGTATTGTTTTTGTGGAAACTCGATATTGTTATCATTTTGTTAATCGTTTTTTCTGTCTCAGAGGGTCTCAAAACGCGAAAATTTGATTAAAACCGACAAAGTAAATTTTTACATGAGACTCACATCGTCTCATTAAGATGAGAATTTAAAAAATTGAAACCCCTTGAATTGGAAATTGAAAAAAATTTAATAATAAAACAGAGTTTAATTTTCAATTAAGTTTTAAATGACATAAGCCTAATTTGTTGACAATAGAAAAGCTTTAGTTAAAAATTAGTCAACTTCGCAAATTCCCAATTTGAAATTTTTAAATTTAGAAGTCTTTAAAAAATTTTAATTATATCTTGAAAAAAAAATCTTGTTAATTCCCATTTATCAAATCTAAACACATACACTTTTCTAGTTTGATTGCAAAAATATAAATTCTCGTAATTTATAAAAGAATTTCTAAGAGCCTACTAACGTCAGAATTGCATAATTATATTCCCACGTTAGAAACTTCTTATCGTAAATGTACCGAACCGATGTGTGGTTTGAAAAAAAGCAGTGAATGTTCTATCATATGTCAGGTGGTGTACTTTACCTTTTAGTAAACCTTTTAGTGACTATAGCCAATGTATGTTGGAAAGTATATTCTGAGGAATATGTAAGGGGCGAAGGGGGAAGTAGACAGGTACTTATGCCAACGACCCCATAAGTCAAGCAATCATTCTATTGACTGATGTCTTGGAGAAAGTGTGAGGCCTTTTTTTATATTAATAATATTCAGAAAACGAAACGCTTCTGATATTATTTATTAAAGCTAATAGCCATCGATAGAATGAATCGCCGGAAATAAATTCTCAACTAGAGATTACCTACTGTCTCAGCCATGTTACGCGTGTCGTATTTAACACTACGGAAATAGCGTGTTTTTTATTAGAAAATTGATGCATAGATGACTTAATGAATTTAATAAGAAATGATGTAGATTTCAAGTAGAAATATATTTTGTTTTCAAATAAATAATTAGAATTTCAAACAAGAAAGAATTTTTTTCTACCAAAATTAATTAATTTTTTAATATTCAATTTTATCATTTATTAATTTTAAGCAACAAAGATTAATTTTTAACCAAAAAATATAATAGTTAATATTGCAACCAAAAATCGCACAAACTTGAATTTTCAAAAAAAAAAAAAGATTTTTTGGTCAATAAAAAAATGTCTACCAAATGTTTCATTTTTGAAGCCAAAAAGGCGGGGGCCCGGTCGATACTACACATATCGATACTACACATTATATGAACTCTACACATTAAGCGAAAACGTCGAGTC
>JAAAKG020141923.1:0-11737 GCA_010014905.2 Druon quercuslanigerum
TGTCACTGTAGGTGAGTCGGGATTTTTTTCTCCGTCAGGTGTGTTTTCGGGAGGTTTATTACCTCCATTTGCATCTGGACGAATACTTTGTTCTCGATGATGGCGGCTTTCGACAGAATGACGACTGTTACTCCTACTTCGACTTGGACTCCAGGTTGGACTCCGACTCCGATCTCGAGATTTATAGGTGTCAGGAGTATTTCTATCGTAACTGCGATAGTTTCGATAATATTGATCATAATGAGTAGAGTGCTCATAATGACCAGAGTGATCATAGCGACCATAGCGATCATAGTGATCATACCGATTGTACCGATGATAATAATGTCGACTGGCACTTCGACCCGAACGGCTCATGTGATCATTATGCTGAGAACTGACTGCGAGAATAGCGACTCTCTAAACACAAAAAAAAACGAAAGAATTTTAAAAGGGGGTATAGCGATAGCTTAGTTTAGGTTAGGCTCTGTCTCATTCAGCCCGAAGAGAAAGAGAGAAAGCGCGATGGAGTAAATAATGTGAGAACAGACGCCTGGCAGAGGTGCTGTTCTCTCTTTCTAAAGGATAAAGAGAGAGAGAGCGCGTAATAGAGCGAACAATCTGAGTACAGACGCCTAGCAGAGGTGCTGTTCTCTTAACTCAAACACTTAGCACATATCAGTTGGACCGATAATGCATGTCTAAAATTATTTTTTCCACAATTAACCGTCGGTAGCAGACCGAGGTATTGGGTAATTAACTCGTAAAAAGAGGGCTCAGCCTGACTATTGGTTTCTCCACGCGGGTGTTTAACCTCAAAACTATTTTACTTACTTTGTCTATTATCCTGATGACGATGCTCCAATTTTTCCTCCAATCGTCCTAACTGCTTTTTTAAATATTTGTATTCCTCATCTTCAGATGGGGGGTCTTCAAGATTGTCTTTATCCATTTTTATTACACTGAAAATCACTACTAATATGCGACGTGATCGGCACAAAGAAGAAGAATGGGGAACTTGAACTTGAACAGACGGAAGACAGTCAACAATTTTTGACTTTGAATATGTGGCGAAATCGGTATATAGTAGAGGGTACTACATTTTGATCTCGAGGAAGAGGCGCGTAATACAATATTGTTCTACAAAAAGTAGTCTGCTATAAGAGACTATAACTTCTGTTTCATAAGAGATGAGATATTGTGCAAAAAGTAAAAGATTTAAAGTCTTTTGCACTGAAAAATCACTTTAAGAAGTCATAACTTCTGAACTATTTACGCTAGAACATTCTTTTTTTTAATTCTTCGGAAATTTTAGCACATTCTTTTAACTTTCTAAAAGCTTAACGAAAAATGGGCCAGAATTGTGGAATCTCAAAAAACTGATGTCCTCCACACATTCTTCAAAATCTAAAAGGTATTGGAAAGTAAAACATATTAATCATACAGAAACTAATTTTGGGCGCAAAATCAAAGGGTTTTAGTAGAGAAAACGTTACTTATTACTTGTTCCTTTAGATAAAAATCACATAAATTCATTAAAAGACAACAAATATCGAGTTATTTTCAAAGGGGGTCTAACAATTTTTTTCATATTCGGTAAAGATACTCAGGTGACATCCCCAAAACATAATTTTTGGGGTTTAAAATTTAGCCTACTCATTTAAATGACACTTGGTTCGGAGGAGGTGTGCTGGTTCGTTTAAAGGTCTTGAGATGTAACAAACTGGGTTTACCTTTTAAAATAAAATTTCCACCAGTCTAACATTGCTCTTATCGGTGGTCAGAATATCTTAAGACCAGTGCTGAGCAAACAGCATCGTATAGAAATGACTTCTTGTTTTTTCAGTCTTTTGAAACCTTGGACAGCTGATTATTTATATGGGTTTCGAAGGAACTCACACTTGTCTGGTTGAAGTTTAAGTTCAGTAGCTTATTACTGTTCTAATAAGATAACAAGATTTTTATTGTGATTTTGAAGATGCGGTATATTTTTTTGATTCCTCGTTCATAGCGACTTCGTGAAGTCCTGAGCTCAAATCGGAGGCTGAAAAGAATTTTGTTTTCCCTAAGTGCTCCACGATTTTATTGATTTAAGTTCTCTCGACGATTCGCGCTTCTTCAGTACTACCCAAAGTGGTGAATTAAATTATGAGTCCAGGACTTCTGTTACTCTTATACTTAACATTTCATATACTTGATTTAAATTTTCTTCTTTGTGGCATTCAAAATGTCACGGTTGTTGTATATTAATGTTCGCTTCTTACGATCTTATGTAGCACTAGGCCATAATTTTGATCTAGCATTTAATTCTAACTTTTAAATGTATGTGAGATGCTCATGTAGTTCAGGACTAATATTGATATAATTGATCTCCTCATTACATAACCTCGAGTCTGTTTAGGTTGCGTTACTAATGGGAATCATAACTTGTGAGTCAACCACACATAGAATATGGAATGCAGGTAGGGAAGGTAGGGTATCGGAAAATAAAACCAGAGGAAAAATGTGCGTATTGCACGAGAAGAAATAGTTTTGAAGGATGCGCACGGGAATTTGTATCATTGGAAGTAGGAGGTGGGAATGAATCAGGGGAGAGGGGTGTTAAAGGGGCCAAAGTTTTCAAGGTGTTATAGTTGGGGGATACAGGAAGCGGTCACAGTAAAGATGGAAAAAGGGGAGTGCGGGAATTATAACTGGGGACAGAGACAGATTAGTCGAAGAAGTTCATAAAGAGAAGAGGGGCAATGCATGCAAATGAGGGAAGTAAAGATAGGAGGGTGAATATAAGTTTATGACTGTGAACAATAACGACATGATGGAAAGGGTTAAAGAAAGGGTGGAAGACTTACTGGGAGAGAGATATTAGGGTATGGTGGTACTGGGGGGGGGGGGGTGGCTTTAATGCGAAAATTGAAGGGGGGCTGATAAGTTAATACATAAAGAGTAGGAGCTTCTAAGAGACTGGGTAGAGAAGCGAGGAGGGGCGGTGGAAAATGGTATGGTAACAGGGGACGAAGAGAGAGTATACATGTACGTAAGATAGGGGTATTGGTGATAGACTATGTGATCATAAATTTGCAAGGATGGAAGGAGGTAGAGAAATTTGCAGTGGAGGGGAAAGGGCTACAGAAGTATCACAATCAGTTAGGAAAAGTAAGCTTTGAGGGGGAGTCGGTGGAAGCGATATGGGAGCATCTAAAAGAGAAAGTGAAAGGTTGTATGCAACAGATGGGATTTAGAAAGAAGAAGAAAAAAATAGTGAAGCTATGGTGGGATAGGTAATGTAAAATGATGAAGACAAAGGGTTAAAGAAAGAACAGTACGTGGATGTAATGAACTCCGTGAAGGGAGGAGTACGTAGAAATGAGGTAGGATTTTAGGGTAATGTGTGAGAAGAAAGAGCAGGAAAAGCAAGAAGAGCTGGAAAAGGAATTGAGAAGTGTTAAGAGAGAGTGGGACATTTGGAAGATAATTAAAAGGTTTAGGAAACGTAGGGTGGGGATAAGTGAGAAGCTAGGCAGTGAAAAATGGAGGAAATTTTTTAGAGAATCATTTCAGGGATGAGGCACACGAAAAAGACATAAGGGTTTTAGAAGAACGACGAGACAAAGAACCAGATAAGGAAGTTGGAAAGGTCTACGGCAGTAGGGCTGGACGGTGTAGAGAACGAAGCGTTGCTTTTTGGTATACAAGATGTAAGGGAGAGGCTCAAGGGGTTATTGACAGAAGTATAGAGGGCGGAGGGATTCCCAAGAGGGTGGAGGGAGGGGTACTACTGTAGAAAAAAGGGGCTGGGTCGAGGCATTTTAGATTCCTCATAAGTTTAATATAAATAGGTATTTTTCATCTTCTTTTTTCTTCTTTATTTGTAGATCTCCTGTTGCTAGTTCCAAAACTCTGAACAGAACTTCTGGATTATTCAAAGGAGGAAATTGTAAAAATGTCAAATTTCTGAAAATGTTGTTTCTGGATAAGTTTTTCATTTATTTGAAATTTTATTGTGAGCCAACTACTTTTTTTTAAACGGTTTTTTGCTTATATTAGCCGGAACTATTTTCAAAAATGATAAAAGAGATATTTCGGGTTTTAATCGTATACAAGCCTACGAATTTTGCCGACGTTTCGTGAACATTGCAGTTCCCTTCTTTAGGACTGACCTGAAACTGAGGTATCAGGCTATGTTGTTTTTGTATATACTCATCTCGATGCCTGTGATTGGCCAGAGCGCCCCACCATAGAGACAGGACGCATCTGACTGGCCAATCAAGTCTTATTTTAAAAAATCCGGGAGCACGGAAAGCCAAATCATATTGGTACTATAACCATTGTCCCTATTGATGTTATTAGGGTGCTTTAAGATTTCGATAGCTTCTCTATGTTTTCTTAGAAAAATATTGTGTGTTTTTGCAAACACAGTTTTTTTATCAAATAAAATGCTATATCCTGTATAGATATGATGTTTCAACTTTTGTTAATTCTCTCATTAAATCTGAAAAATAGTAATTTTATGCGATTGACAGGAGTTAATATTTTAAAATTATTTTTAAATTTTTCAAAAATTTGAAAGTTACTGCATGAAAGTTGTTTTTTAAACATTCCTGAAGAGGTGAATAAACTTTAACTTACCAAAAGTTAATAAAAAGTTCTTATTTCCAAGTTCATAATTGTAGAAAATATATCTAAGTGATTAAAAAAAATTTCGCTGATCAAAAAACCTAATCAAAAATTTTACAATAAGTTCAAACACATTATCTTAAATTGAAAATATATGTGTAATTTTTAATTCACATCTACGCTAAGATCTCTTGATGGCAAACCGCTTGAATTAACATTTGTTCGTCAGTAAATTATTAAAAAATATTTTTAATACACTTCAAGATTCTTGAATCTAAAAAATACCAAGAATTAAGCACATTTCTGGGGCGTGCGACTGTTAGTTTTTGCGCTTTGCTTCGCGCTCGATTGTAAATTCTCTTTGGTTAAAGCTCTTCTTGTTTTAACAAACAGCCTCATGACGCTATTTGTGCTCAGCACTTAAATCGGTCCCTTTTATTGCAATTTTAAACAAATCAATAAAAACTTTCCTCGAAAAGAAAAGAAAAAAAATTTCTTGGTCCAAAAGAAAAAAGAGGAAAGGAAAATGATAAAGCAACTGAACTCGTGTAGCAGCCTGATCAAGGAAAGAAAAATTCTATCAGGCAAGAATAGCAACGATACCACTTTACTAATATGTATATATTACTAATATATAAGAAAAATAATTTTTCTTTTTAATGTTATTTTTTTTATTAACGCAAACACTGCACGTTCCATCAAAACATGATTAATAATAAATTTATAGATATGTTTTGAAGTCGTGATTTCAAAAAGTTAAATTTTTTATTTTCAAATTCATTTTTTACGAATAAAACAAAAACCACGCATTTTAGCAAAAATGAGTAGTAACAAATTTGTAGCTCCTTTTTGAACTTCACCAATTTTTTTGCACATCGTACCCCTCGTTTCATGTGCAAGCTGTTATTAATTTTAATATATTTAGAACATTTATGAAAACAATTTATGATATCAGAAGTTCTAAGAAATACTTCTTTTATCAAAATCGAAAATTCTTCTGCTTCAAGTATTTATAAATGTGCTGCAAGTGATTTATTTCCGCCAAAAAATTTTCCATCTGTTTTCGCGAAAACTTTTTTTTTATAGTAACTATTCTGAAACGTAATATAAAGCAAAATTTTCAGTTCAATACGTTTTTTTTAAACAAATAAAGTTATTTTATGCAAAAAACTAATAAGAAAATTAAGAAACACGGGCGTTTTTTTATAATTGACACCGTGCCCCACACTGGGATTATTACCCACTCTCCCCTGAATGCTCTAACTCTTGCAATTTGTTTTGCATCGAAAAAAGTCAATTGTTTGTCATGTGGAGTAATACAAATAACTTTGCCGTGATTTTTTTAATCTTGAAAATAGTGGCCTCAAAATTTTTCAGATATTTAAAGAGTATTTAAAGTATTTAAAGAGAGAAATGCTAAAGGCGAATCCTATTTGTCAATTCTTTCGAAAGTTATAGTCTTAACAAACTAAAAATTTACAGATACACAAATATTGAGGATTCAGGCGATCTCAAAACATGGACCTTTTTCCAAATGAGAGGGGGGCAGATTTTACACTTTTATGTGATACCTTCTATGATTAGAATGTAAAAGAAAATTTACTTTTCTTCATAAAGTTTGCTGACTTCAGATACGGAAATATGGCAAGGTTAAGTTGATATAAAGCATATCAGTGATATTTCAAGAATCGGAGGTCTCGTCAGCCCTGAAGGTACACCTTATGAATAAATAAGGAACATTCTGAAAATCAGCCGAATCATTCAACAAAGAAAAATGTTTTTTTCAAGTACTATAGATAACTAAAAATTGTCTCTGTTTGAACCATGATATGCATGTACTTCACAGTAGACCCTACAATAGTTGCATCAGCATCATCAGATTCTGGTAGTCGTTTATTCTGGATTCGCGCAAATAGTTGGTTTGAAACAGATGTTCAAAGTTACAAAGCCTGTTCATTTGACCTGAGATACTTTGAAGCGAAAATGGCGTCCTGTAAGAACATTTTTGCATTAACAATTATCATAAAATTCTTTGCAACATCATCGGCCAGCTGTCTAGGGTTTCTGACCAGTCCACGAGTACAGCCTGTGGGCAACGTACGAGTCCTCTATGGACATGGCACGTTCAGAGTAGGACGAGCAGGCATAACCTGTCCAAATGGAATCGACCGTCATTGTGTTCGATTTGAGGTATCCAAAGTGGATGAGTCGGGTGAATATCTTCGACATACGGAAACTTTCATAGCACCTGACAACCAAATAATTTCTCAGGTTCGTGTTTCTGATATCGACCATCATTCATTTCTTGGATGTCTATCAGGCCGCATTGAACTAGTTAGTGGAGGTCCTGGATATAAAAATGTCACCCTGAAATTCTCCACTCCTTGGCAAGAAGGAATTCAGAAATACGTAGATATTTACTGTCGTCGTAATTTTCATCGCGCCTAAAATTTTCTGAATGCGTAAAATGTAAGCAAACAAAACAAAGTTTTTAACGTCTTTAAATCGTTTCTTTGCATGTACAATTTAAGAAAATAAAACTAATTTTGAACATCTAGACATCACTCCTATTTATATCCTTATCTCTTTTTCTACATGCTTACAATCGACAGTGTTCAAACACTAATATCTGAAATTTCGGAAATATTTTGCCAAACGTAGATCATCCACACCAGAAAGCATTCGCACATTCACACGTTCTTGATGCACACACTGCCCGATTAGTCGAACTAACTAAAGTCCCGATCTCGAGACGTTTTAGAAATCTGGACACTCACAGCAATCTCACAGAAATCTTAGCAGTCACTATGCGAATTCGATTAAGACTGCCACATTCAGAGTTTAAAGATTTCAAGATTTCTCAGTGAGTAGCGTTTCGTTAAAAATCTTCCATATTCGTTTTACATTCTCACTGTCTGTCTGTGCCTGTTTTTGTTTTTTTATATGTAGATTTTTAGTTTTTTAGCACGATAACTGTCGAAAGAATCGTTAGGCTAGGTTGGCCTTTTGTTCGCAATTAAAGGTCAAGTTTGTTGGCTAGCCAATTTAGATGACAACTCAAAAAGTTAAGAGCATTTTCAAAATTTACGAGATCACTTTTTTATGATCTAAAAATTCTATGAACCATTTATCGCAATGAGTGTTTTAATAATAAAATTGTTTGGAGATATAGCATTTCAAAAGTCTAAAAGAAACAAACTACAATGAAGATGATGAAACTTTGACAACATAAAAAAGTTTAATCTGAAAGCGTATAAATCCGAAAGATTTGCATGTACAATTGAAGAAAATAAAACTAACATTCAATATCTAAAAATTACTTCTATTAATATCCTTACCTCTTTTTCTACATGCTTGTTATCATAAAAACTTTGTGAATTTTTTTAGAAAATCAAACATGCAAACTTCGACTGCACAAAAAATAATTAAAAATTCCATTTTACGGTCAAACTATGCAAGATACAACAAGATATGATTTAACATAAATTGTGCTACATAAAAAGGTCTACGTATTTGTCATAATTACTTTTTCATAAAACGTGTAGTGTTTGTCGAAAATAAAAAAAAAAGTCTGAAATGCTTGAAATACGGCACAATCTATGAAAACAATAAATAAAAAGAAGTTGCTTATAGTGTCTTTAGCGTTTTGAAAATCCCTTATCTAATAGTTTTAATTTTTTTGCTTACATTGAAATAAAAAAATTAAACTATAAATAAACCAACTGAGGTTCATAAAGTGCGAATCAAAGCATTCAAATTATGTAAAAGGTTTCAAAAACTTTACAACAAAATGTAGATTTCTTAAAATTAAAAAAAAAAACATTTCAAGAATAGACGAGGCCAACTTTAAAGGATTTCGAAATAATCAAAAATTTTGTTTTAAGATTCACGAGAAACCCTGAAAAGATTTTTTATCTCAAGAAATGTATTTTGAGAAAAAAATAAACAAATTTCAAAATATTACCAAGGCTTTTCTAAGGTAAGTTAGGTAATTTTCTTTAGGTAAGTTATATTTATATAATTTTCAAATCAAAGTAATAATACTTATTTTCTTGTTCTCAGATCTCAGAATCTAGTCTCAGCTTGTATTTAATTTTTCAAAAACTTATAACAAATGCATTTTTGTATAAAATTTGTATTTGCATTTAAAATTATTTTCCCCTTTAAATAGAAAAAATAAACTCGCGTAGATTAAAGTACCAAGCTATGCTTTTATTTATTTTTTCAGCCAAATTTTTCGTTTTTTTAAACATTTTTCATGAATATTAAATGACGGCGTGTTACCATAAATGGAATTAAACAAGTGTAAGGGGAAATTGAAATCGGATTTAAATTTCCGTATAAATGAAAGTTGTCTCCGCTAAGTTAAGGAAAATTTAGTCAAATGTTTGTTCGAGAATGGGAGTTCCGAACGATAAACCAATGATCGATCGAGATTTTCCAATGTAAAGCAAAAGGCGCGGAATCGCGGAAAAGAGCGGGCCAAGTATCGCTTTTATAAGTAGAGTTCAGAGTTTCGCGTCAGAACGCAATCAGACATTGCCATAAGCACTTAAAATTATACCACAACTTTTGTTTATACGCCGTATGGCGATGCTTCAACTTGATTTAAAATAAGTGATAGTGAACGACGCCAGGTACGAACTTTTAAAGTGTTAAGTGCCCAGATTTTTTGGCATTTAATCTCTCTTAAAAGTTTATATTGATATTAATTAACTTTTAGCCATATGCAACTTATCTTAAAGGCCGCGTTGAACTACTTAATGGTGGTCCAGGATTTATCTATGTGGTCCTGAAATTCACTAGTGCTTGGAACAATGGAATTCAAAAATACATAAATCTGTACTGTCTCGATAATCCTAATCAAGTTTGAAATTTTCTTAGCACATACGATGTGAGAAAATACAAATAATTTTCTAAATCCAAACCATTCTTCGTAGATAAAGTATTTTAAAAGATATCTGGTCGTTTCTCAGCTATTGCACCTTAATTTTTTACATTTCCAAGGTCATAAAAACCATTTGTCCACAGGTGAGTTTTGACGTATCATTTCCCGCTCTTTTCAAATCTGCAGTCAAAAATAGGGGTTCTCATTTAAAAAAGGGTCTTACTTCCATCTTACCTTGAAAATTGACTTCAAGATCAAAATTTATGATACAGTCAAATGTCCTCATCGGGCCCGGTTAACCTTTGTCGGAACGATTTCTTTGTAGAAAAAGTATTTTAGAAGAAATTGGAGCTTAGAGATTAAAATGGGTCACCGTTTAGATTTCCATATGATTACAATCAACTCTATTTAAACAGTCACAAGCCCACGTTCAGCTCTGGTTGCCTTAAAGGTCTTGAAAGGTTACAAACTGGACTCTTTGACACCAGTCGAAAATTACTTGCATCGAAGGTCTACGTATATGTGCCCTTAAAGTCTGGATATCTTAAAATCGTTGCTGACAAAAGAGCATCTTTCAATGTTTTAAAACTTTTTTCACGAGATGGCGTATAATTAAATGGGTGTCTTTTTCTTCATCAGTTATGTTACTGTTTTATCTATCGTATAGAAGTTTTGTTCATAAATTGTTGTTATTATCCAGCTATTCATAGCATAGAAATAACTTATTTTCGTTTCTTCGGCCTTTCGAAACTTTGGACAGTCCTAGGAATTACAGTTTCAGTCGAAGGAAATTACACTTGTCTGGTTAAAGTTTAAGTCCAGTAGCCCGTTATCGTTCAAATAAGATAACCAGATTTTCAGTGTGTTCTTGGAGTGTACTTCCAAATACAACAATGTCGTATAGATAGGCAAAGCATATTTTCCCTACTAGTCCTCTTAATGCTGTGTTAATCATTATTTGAAATCTGGCTCGAGCCTTTTTGAGCCTGAACGGCATGCGATTCTGGCGAACATGTTCTTCCGGTGTTCGAATTGCAGAATATTTTTTTAACTCCTCGTTCAGTGTACTTGGTGAAATCCTGAGCTCAAATCGAAGGCTGAAGAGAATTTTGTTTTTCCTAGGTGATCCATAGTTTTATTGATTACAGGAAGTCTGTAGGCATCTTCATCTGTTTTTTTGTTAGCTTTCTAAAATAAATTACAATACTTCATTTAAGTTTTCCCGATGCGACTCGTTTTTTCGGTATTACCCTAAGTTCAGGACTAACATTGATATAACTGATCTCCTTA
Source organism: Druon quercuslanigerum (assembly GCA_010014905.2). NCBI lineage: Eukaryota > Metazoa > Arthropoda > Insecta > Hymenoptera > Cynipidae > Druon > Druon quercuslanigerum. The sequence goes on from JAAAKG020141923.1 coordinate 10,772, forward strand.
TCACATAACGTCAAGTCTGCTTGGGAATCGTTACTAACAGGAATCATAACTCGCAGTGCGCCTGCGCGACTGAAAGGGCATTAGTAGCGGGACATTTAAATCAGTATCCCACACAGTATCAGGATTCTGTCACTTACAGCTTGAAAAATCTATTAGAAATAAAAAAATTGAAAGTTACCTGCACGTAGCTTTGTTCAAAACTACTTACTTAATTGTCTGAAAATATTGTCTTGGATAAAAAAACTATTGAAAGACATTATTCCATTTTTGACAATGGTCAATTAGAGCAATAAGAAAATAATTTTATGATTGTAGTACTTCAATAGCGTTCAAGTAGGTCAACATAAATTAGATTTTAATTTAATTGCAATACTGTCCATTATTGAAACATTAAATTTCTCAATTAAATTAAATCGCAGAAACGATTTGAATAAATTAGAATTATTTAAACAATCAAAAATCATTTTAGTTTCCTTAAAAACTTGTCACTTATAGAATAAAAGGGTTTATGTTGCAAGAATTCTAAAAAAATACTGTTTTTAGCATAAGTTTGACATAAAACTGTTAATTTGCATTTTTGGGGGCATCTTCCGTGCACAATGCAATAGGGATGGGTGGGTACAATTCAAAAGCTACTGCATAAGAGTTATTCCTTGAACATTCCGGAAGAGGTGACTAAACTTTAATTTACGAAATGTGAATAATATGTACTTCTTCTTTCTAGTGTGATGATTGTGGAAAATATACTTAAGTAATTTAAAAAATTTTCCCTGTTCAAAATTTGAAAATAAGTTCAAACACGTGAAAAGACATTAATTTTATAAAATAAAAACATAAGATATATCAAAACAGCCTTTCGTAAAGAAAAATATCAGTTAAATCAAGGTCAGTTCTGCTAGCACCTCCACAATCGAATTTCGATATTCCGTTTATGTCTGAATTTTGGGCTATTTTTGGGCTATTTTT
>JAAAKG020141924.1:0-11737 GCA_010014905.2 Druon quercuslanigerum
AACCTCTAACTGACCTTGAACGTTACAATTGACCTATGACTTGGGTACGTACCTGAACGTAGAATTTTCCGCTCTATCGATTGCAGATGTAAAAAGGAGGTTTCCATTTTAAAAAACAAAGTTGACCTTCAAAAAGTCATGAAGGTCAACTCCGAGGTCAAAATGAAGGTCACCATTGAATTCCTCTTTGAAATTTACTTCAGCAATGACCTTCACTTTTCTGAAAAATACTTTACTTGAGGAAATATCCAACCGTCCCGGGCCTTTTTAGACACCCTGTATAATGCGTTTAAAATGCAGATGTGATTGCAAATATCTTGTCAGCGGTATTTTGTAGTGTCATTTTGATATTTTACAACAACTTCCCATTATTGAAACAGTTTTAATTAACAAATGCATAACTTTGTCAGTTTTCATTTCAGAGATTTGGTTATTGGCCTAAAATAAAGTAATATAATTTTCCCTTTTTCCTAATACTGTGGAAAATCTCCATTGCACAGCTCTTTCTTATTACTTAAACAATTTTTATTAACATATAAATAACTTTGTCAGTTCCCTCTACCAAGTGATATTCTCTGACCTTTGACTCAATATTGTTTCCTGGGATCCTCAATTCTTCTTTATGTTCCTCTTATTTACATAATCCTGCTGGCTAACATTGTCTACGATACATGCTTATTTAAACTCTACTTTGTTTCCTATGATCCTCATTTATTTTCTGTGATCCACATTTATTTCTTGCGATCTTCACTTGTTCTTACAATTTGTTTTCTTTTTATAATCTTGCAGATGATACATTTTGTATGCTACATACTCTCGATTGTTTTCTGCGATCCTTATTTGTTTACTGAGAGCCTCATTTCTTCTTAATATTCCTTTTAGTTGCATCAGTTTTTTTAAATGTCGGAGAAAAAAAGAGGCAGCGTTTATCGTTAAAAGAAAATTCGTGTTTTTGGTATTAAAACTAATCTTCTTTAAAAGAAATTTTTTCTTTGATAAAATTCAACTATTTGTTTAAAATAAGGGCCTTCAGAGACAATCTAACTATTTGGTTGAAAATGACCTTTTTAATTGCAAAAATTTTAACATTAACATAACATAAACTTTCTGATAAAAAATGCAAAAAATATTTTTTTATATTGAAAAAGCCACTATTTTGGCAAAGAATTAAATAATTTGATAAAAAATTCAAAGAATTTAAACTTTAAATATTTTGAAGAAAATTATTAAATAAACTTTTTCATGAGAAAGCATATTTTTGGGTTGAAAATGCAACAGTCTTATAGATAAATTGTCTCTTTGGCTGAAAATGTTACTAAATATTTGGTTAATAATTTAGGTTTTTGGTAAAAAATTAACTAAATGTTTTGTTCGTGATTTAGATTTAGGTACAAATTTTAAGTACTTTGTGGAAAATTGAACTACTTAATGAAAAATGCATATTTTCATAAATTAAGCTCTTTCGTTGAAAATTCATTTGATTCGTATTGATGACGTTAAATAAATGTTTCTTCAAGTTTAAATTGTTATATGTATTAGACAAAAGAATGAACAAAAATAAAATATATGTTTCACAATGGAGAACAATCCAACAGAACTGGTTGATACCGCAGTGCTCACAGAAAAAACTGAGGTTTCCATTGGAACCCATTTTTGGTTCCAAAGGAGCTGCAACAACAAGAACCCTACTTGCTGAAAAGGTACCCAAAATAATTAATGAGCTCTAAATGATACCACACTTGGGGTTCGAATGATAATGGACATAGCTTAATGAAGAGAATGAGAGTGCAAAATATTACGGCGATTAAAGAGATATAATGAATTGATAGATATCATTTGCAGGTTATGTAACAAACTTTTTAAACTACGCTTGCATTGCGCTGACAAACCGATTGGTCACTGTTAGCGCGCAAATTTTGAATTATATAAATATTAATATTGAATATTTATAATAAATAATGATTGAGAAATGCCCAAAAAGAATTTTCCTAATCCTAAAACAAGATTTTGTAGAGGCAGATACAAAAAATTCGATTTGAATGAAAAAGAGGTTATGAATGCTGAGTTCAGAGAAATAAATCATTTTTGTTTGTCGCAATGGCTAATCTCGTCTCTGTCGAGTTTTCAAATTAAATTTTCGTTTATTTTCGACAGTGCGACCTAAAATAAAACCACTAAAATTACCAAAAACGAATTGAAAATAATGACTTACTGCACTGATAAATATTATACCATGCATTTTTTTAATAACTTGAAGAAGACCTCAATTACAAAAACGTGATTTCGAATTTAAAGTAATTTAAGTTCATAAATCATACCAGTAATCATCTTATTTATTATTGAAGAATAATAAAATATAATTCTAGAGCGCATATTAATTTTAAATAGACCCTTAGAATAATGTAACCGAATTTCTTAACTTTTTCTTAGTTAAGAAAGTTGAAATCTTTCCAGATTTTATTAAATAAAACGGAGAAAAGGTACATCCTGAAAAATCCTTATTTAAAGTAATCATTTCAATCAAAAAAGAATAAATGGAGTTCAGGTAAAAATATAACTTCATTTATCACATAGAAATATAAATTTACAACGAACATGATGAATTTTCGATTAGAATAATTGAATTGTCAGAAAAACATAGAAAACGATAGCGAGATAGAGTTTAAAGTGTAGATAAATGGTTGGATACATTGAGAAGGTTACAAGTAATAAAAGAAGAAGTCCAGAAAAACTCAGATAAGGCTAGCGACAAACAGGCTAACCACTATAATTTAAGGAGAAACCCGTTAAAATTGAAAATCAGAAACAGGGTTCTAAAAAAGATCACAAAACTTTCTAATAGGGCTAACATTAAAATGGAGATCCCAAAATGCAAACTGTGCTGAAATCACATCTTCGAAATCAATTTCACGAAAGACGCGGAAAACTGCCAAGCTCTTAAATGGTTAAAAATGCGAAGATAGGGACTCCCAGAAAAGGACTTAAAATAGCAGGCACACCGCCTCGTATGATGATGAAATGTCTGAAATGCTGAAAGGCACAAATAACCTACAAAATAGGACACGGAACCGACCAAAAGAACTATCTCAGTAGGCACAGAATTTAGCGACGTATTTACAACATCGTTGTTACATCTTTACGACAGCTTTACGACATGGACATAGGATGTCGTAAAGTTGTCGTTAAGATGTCGTAATAATGTCGTAAAGACATCGCCAAAATTTGTGTCTAATGGGATCACAGCACGAATCAACTGACAAACAAACCGACGAGGAACAAAAAGAAGAAGCAGTTGGTTCCCTACAAGATTGGAAACCCATATCAAAACTAAAAGTTAAAGACGAACCCAAAGAACAAAAACTAAACACAAGAGACGCAAGAAACTGGAATCTGGAAGAGGAGACGATAAAACTCAGCATAGAATTTGAGAGAAAAACTTTTATACAAAACAAAAGACTCAACGAAGAATTCAAAAAAGAACAATAAGAAGAGGAAGGCAGGCGGAGGAACGCAAAATAGATGTAGACACAAGAAGATAAGCAGAGGAACACAGAATCAAAGAGGAAAGAAGAAGGGAGCCCAGAAACGCAGAATACAGGAAGAAAACAGAAGGGAAGTCGAAAGATTGGAAGAAGAAAGAGCCATCTAAGAAGAATAGCAAACTTTTAAACAGAAAAGAAGCAACATAACAGAAAGGTTATTAACACAAAGACAAAAGCTAAGACCATGAAATTATGAAACACATGTAACGGATTTTTTTCTATCGTTACGTTCGTTTTTTTATATCTTCATTCTTTTAACTGAAACACACTAGATTCCGTTTTATTTGGAATTCAGAAATTTGATCGAATTAGAAAAAGCTATTTCGGTAATATGTAATTAGATTCCTGATAAGAAAACAGAGAGCGCATGAGTCATACGTTATACAATAGTTTAATATTTATTATGCAATCAAAACAAACTTTATATAGCAGGTGATAATGAGTCCTAATAGAGACAATAGTGCAGATAATTAAAATCTATAAAGACGCAAATTAAGACACACATAAAATGAACGACATTTCTTCACACAGACACATAAGCAGATAAATATGAGAATCCTTTCGAATAATAATAATGAGACAATATGTTCCACTCAAGATTCAGTCTATCCCTTTCTTGTAACGATTTTAATGGTTTAAAACCAATGCGTCTAACAATAAACGTTAAAAATGTTAAACCATTTTAAGATTATGGTATTTTTACAGAACAGTTAAAATAAATGTACAGATTGGGGTTGCTTATCGTTCGGCTGATAAAGCGGTTTGACGATTGCGTTCCCGCCTGGATTATTGTTAGGCGAGGCGCAAAGTTCTCGCTGGTGTCACTGCTTTCGAAATTAGCCCTTCGATACAATAATAAATATCTGTAGTCAGAGAAAAAAAGACGCTCTCTGAGTCATCAACGCGGTAGATTGAAAATATTGGAGGTGATCATCGCAACGTCTCTTCACAAGTTATTTTCAGTGCCCGGATAAGTTGATAAAAAAAGGAACACCATTTTTCAGTTTAAAGGTACATAAAGCACCACGCTGAAACAAATTATTACAAAAAAATGATTTAAACTTATTTTCGCAGAGATAAAAGAACAGCACAAACTTAATAAATTCACTATTATTAAATAATACCTGACGGATGCAAAATTTACAGCTCAATCAAACGCGGTGCTGGTGAAGCCCCGCTCGTAATCGAAAGTAGAGCCACTCATTCCTCTCTATATTCTTTTTTTACGTTACTCACTCACGACCTAAAACGAAAAAGTCAATATTTTCTTTTCTATATATTTTTTCTCTTTCCTAAAAATGTTTTACAGGAACCAGGAAACCATGAAGGACCGAGAACTGGAAGAAATTAAGGGTATACACCCAAACCCCCGCGTGGGAGTGGGTGTAACAGAGTTGTTATGTGCGGGAAGGGTAACTCGGCACGGCCCTGCACAAAGAAGTTGCTGGGTCGTGTCCGAGATTGGGCGGAGCCAACCGAGGGGTTCCGAGGCCTTAAGCGTGAGCCGGCGGATCTCTCAGTGTTAGTGCGATCATCTTGGCAAACGCTGATTTGTGTCTCACTCGATTTCCGGTATTTTTTCTCTCACCCGACCCGCTGTGTGTGCTACTCGCCCACCGTCAGGTTGCGACGCCTCCAGGACGACTATCTGTTGCTTTTTTCCACGGCGATCGTCATCAAGGCCCGACGTCTCCACGTGGATTCGCTTGCCCACTCACATATCATCTACTCTACGAAACACTGTAAATTGTAATAAACGTATTCATGTTATTTGAACTCGCATCATTGTGTCTACCCCTAATCTCGGCATCTTAATCCTTTTCCCTCCTCGGTAGGCAATCCCACCATACTCCATTCCTATGCCACTTTTTTCTACCTCCTCACACTCCTCCAACCAGTGCTCCACTTTTTCATCCCCCTTCCTTTCTCTCCTTTCTCACACAAATATTGCGCTCTCTCTCTCTCTTAGCATAATCCACGAATAATTCCTGTTAAACCTTGACTCTCTTATTCTCTTCTCCCCTACTGCCTCCTCTCTCCAAATGTCGTTTTTCTTAAACAACTCATATACCTTCCTTTCTCATGCATCATTCTCAGTGCATTTATCTCCACTCACAGGAAGTGAGGATTTTCTCAGGGATCTACACTCGTTCTAAAATACCTTTCCCTTTCAACCTACATCTTCCTACCCCTGCGTTTAATCTCCTTCTCCCATCAACACGCCTTAACCAGCTTACTTCCCCCCTCTTCCAAAAATTTCTCCTCATCTTTACACGCTCGACTGTCTGTTATAATTCCTAAACTCGTTCTTTCTATCTCTCTCCTGACAATATAGTTAGGCGTATTCCTTGCCAACCCCAATGTCCATTTTACATACATTACCTGTATCCTATATATCTCCTCGCTTACCTTTCACCCCCGCACCTCCACTCCATAAAATTAAGCACTCATTACTACAGAGTCGAAAAATTGTATTCTCTTTTTAAAATCATCTGTGAACAACCTCTTCCCCAGTCCCAATACCTTCCTCATCATCACATTTGCCCTTTTCACTCTCACTTTTATATGACCATCCAGTCCCCCATTTCTCCGAAACAGGAAGCTCAGCTACATTAACTCTTTCACCTCCTGTACCGCCTTTTCTTTCCACTTCCACTCCTCTCCCTTATCTCACCCACCTCCATATTCTTGGAGTTTTTCACATTCTCCAACTTTTCATCATCTCTTTTAAAGCCTCATCGTTCTTTGCTAGCAGCACTTTGTCATCTGCATATGCGAGTGACCATATCCTGACCCCTTCTACCCTAAATCCACACTCCGGCCGCTAGCGTACTTTCCATATCCGCGATTAAAGTTACAAAAAGCGTTGAGCTAATCGGACACCCTTGCCTCAACCCCCTACATATCCAGAAACCCTTTGAAATTCCCTCTCCTCCTCTCTGTCTCTCTATCTTTCGTCTCTTCGTATACCTCTTTTTCCTTTTTGGATTAGGCTTCTCTCCACTCCCCTTTCTTCCATCGCCTCCAAGAACCTTTCCCTTTCCACTAAAGGGAACGCACTTTTTATATCTACAAAAAACGCGCACAGTTTAGCATCCCTCTTAGTTTATTCCCCATCCACCACGTGCTGCAAGACGTAAATATTGTCGATGGTTCTTTTTCCCTCCCTAAAGCCCGCCTGCATCTCCTGTAATATTCCTTTCCCCTCGGCATCGTTCTACAGCCTATCTGCCAACACCATCGCGTATACTTGGTACGCAATATTCATTAGCGCAATTCTTCTATCATTTTCCTACCTCTCCTTACGCACGTTTTTATACAATGGTAAGGTCAAACTCTCCCTCCCCCATCTATACTCTTTTCAATACCCCTTCAGCCTCTCCCTGAGCTCTTTGTCGCGACAAAGTAGACAGAGTACAAAGCAACGCTTTGTACCCCGTTCTTTTCAGCCCTGCTGCCATACACCTTTTCAACTTCCTTATCTGCTTCTCAATCTCCTCGTCATACAGCTACGCTCTATCTACCTCCCTCATTTTTCTATTCACCTCATCTCTCTTCCGTTTATCTAAGCCCTGAAATGAATCATCAAAAGTTTCCTCCATTCCTCACGACCTATTGCCTCACTTGTCCCTACCCTACGTTTCCTGAACTTAATAATTATCTTCCACACGTCCCCTTCCATCTTAACACTTCACAACTTCTTTTCCAGATCTTGCTCCTTTTCCTGCCCTTTCCTCTTACATATCAACCTAAACTCCTTCCTCATTTCCACGTAATGCTCAATTTCTGCAGTTCCTTTTTTAACTTTCTGTTCTTCCTTTTTACCTTTCTTTTCATCTTTTTACATCACCCATCCTAACACGGCTTCGCCATTCCTTTATTCTTCTGCCTAGTACCTTTTTTGCACACATCCTTTTACTTTCTCTTTCATATCCTCCCATATCTCTTTTACCGAACCCCTCTCAAAGCTTACGTTTCCCAACTACGCCTGAAACTTGTCTGTAGCGTCTCTGGCGCATGTTACCCTCTCCCCCCAGGACTCTTTTTTTCCACCATGCCTTCCGTTACTCTCCCCTTTTATCCACATACTTAATGGCTGATGGTCTGATTCCATCCTTCCTTCTACTGCAAATTTCTTTGTCTCCTCCCACCCTTAAATATTCATGATCACATAATCTATCACCGATACTCTAATCCCTCTCTCAGCCCTTTTACCTTATTTTCCCATTTCTCAACTCTTACCTTCAGGTCGTTCCTGAAGTTCCTGAGGTTGATTTTCAACTTCTTAATTCACCCCTCATAACCCTTCTTACATCCTAGGCTTCCACACAAACTACGTCAAATCATCCTATAATCATCCTAATCAGCCTATTGTAGTAAAACATTCAGATAGTACCTTAACCCGGAAAAGTACATATCCAGATCAGCGGAGTAATGCTAATAAGATAATCGTAAGGATCACAGTCAAATTTCACTTAAGTGATCGCAGCGATTTAGATTTTTTTTAAATTTCTTCTGCCTAATGAAAAGTATATTACAAAATTTTTACAATCAGACACAACTTTGGCATGTAGCACAAAGAAATGTAATCTCTCTTAACATGTCTGTGTATGACGCTGTGATGTCTACCTAAGACATCTACTTTTAAGCAATGAAATCATATATACTATCACAGTTCAAAGGGCCATAAACTCGAAAAATGAACAACGATCAAAAGAAATCGATAAAAATATACACGTTCGGATATACACTCGTTCGGGTCCTTGTTCCTAGGCTTTAGGAATGAACTTCGACGCCTACATTTGCCCACGAGTGGGGCGCACTAACATTTTGGAATGCGCGTGAATCCCGTTTTCTGATTCGTTGACGCATTCAGGCGCATTAAAATAGTGCTAGTTAAATGCGTGCGAATTCATATAAATGCATGGCCAAGGTCAATTCGCAATAATTAATAAAAAGTGCATGAGTCGAGACCTAATCGAGCAATCCCTCGTGTACTCGACCAAATTGTTCCCCCTGAGCTACGGGGCCATTTACTAAACATTTACAATATATTCTATATGCCCCACATGCTAGTGTTTCTGTTATGGATTACATTGTATAAAAAAACACTTGCTGAATCTACATGCATTGACACACTGGTCCAATGCGTCACTGTCACAAAACGGGATTTGCGGTGTTTTTAAGTCTTTTCAATTCAATTCGTATCAATACTTTCTTTTTTCTGAGCTACTTCAAGACTCCTGTGATGAGAATAAAAAGCAGTTCTTTTCGTCCTAGATTTGTTGCTATATGTTTTGCCAATGCAGATACTCTCGCCCCAGAGAGAGCGAGAGCTTCCTCACCCTAGCGAACCGACTGAACAGAAAGGAAACAGCAACATCAACTTTTAAATTTGTGAAATTCGGATTCTATGTTAAAATTTCCATTAGAAGGTCACGGAATAATCGCAATAGTTTTGTTAGTTTTGTTAGTTTTGTTAGTTTTGTTAGTTGTTGGATTTGTTGCCCGGTTTTTTATTTTTATTCCTGAAATTTTTTTTTGAGGAATTTTATTCACTGTTATTATTATCGGAATTGCTTTTCGCTTTATCTATAGGGAATTTTATCATTGGGATACTTTAACCCTACATTGACCCCAGTGACATTTTATTAAACATTAGGAACCTTTTTCAGTTTTGACTGAATATCTTGGTCTATTGTTTTGGAATTCATGTTGGAAATTTTCGTTAGAATCCTTTAAATTAGAGGCCTTTAAATGCACACCTGTTGCGTGTTTGTCCAAAAAATAATTAAATCGCATTGATCGGCATACAATTTTGCGGCTCGTCGAGTAGTATTGAATGGCATTAAATTGCATAACTTGCGCATTCAAAATGATTAAAACGAAACGAGTTTTATACAGTAAAGCGCATGCAATGACATTTCGGACCAATTGTTACTGGTACGCATTTAAAGGCATTAAAATGCCATTTTTTAGAACTTCCAGTCTACGCGTTCCAATCAACTCCTTCTCACCGTATGGTTATCAGTTTCACATTTCCTATTTTCCTTCTTTCTTCTTTATTGTTCTCGGAATTATTTTTATGCCTAATACCATTATAACGCTTTTTTTCATTTTTATCCTCGATTTTAGGTTCGTTCTTATCTCACACATTCAAAGTGGGTACTATTTACAAAACTGAGTGGTGATTCAAATGTGCTAAAGTTATTAAATTCCATTAAATACGACACAGAGGAAATCAAAAAGAAAGTCATAAAAAGCTGAAAGAAAGTCATCGAGAATTAGGGGAAAAGTGTGGTTCAATCAAGGGACAGGTTGACTCTCTTCAGCGACGAGTCCGCTTTTGCAATTTTTTTATTCATAAGCTATCCGACGATGAGGAATCTAAAAAGACCTCTTCTCATTTGTTCTCAATATTCTTACTAGTATTGGTCTCTCACATAAGGAGTGGAATATTATACCATTTGTCCTCTCGGGAGGACACAAAGCAGTAGGCCCTTTCTTCTGTGCTTCACGCTGGAGCAGGTATGGTTACCTCCATATTACGCAGTTGCAATTTAAATGCATTTTTCTATATAAGAGTAAGAAATAGATCATAAGAAAAAATTGGCACGCGATCTGGAAAATTGAGATTTAAGTTTGAGTATAAATGATAATTTAGTTGTACAAATATTATGAATATTATTTTAGATACGTAAATATAAAATAAATGCAAATGTACACTTTCGAATTATATTTTAGATTTATGGTCTCGTGTTTGAAACTCAACCAACAAAAAGGTACATCGGGTTTCGTTTTCGTGGGAACCAAGTAAAGAACACATTTTGAGTCCAGAGCCTCTCATAAATTAAGAGAAAAATTCTTTACTTTCCGGGACCTTTAAAAGAAAAGTAGATAAAATCTAAAGATTGTCTTTTATTCAAACGACCGTTTTTTATGGATCCTCGAACCAAGGGGTACGTCGCCGTGGTCGAGCTATGAAGGCCCTTTGCATCCAGAAACAGTACACCACCGGGCCATGTGGCAAAGCTTAAATTCATCGACCCCTTCGCTCACCCACGAAGAAAATACCTCGAAAAACTTCGAGTTTGGGACCATTTTAAGAGCACGTGCGCATTATGCTTTGAGTGGATGGCAGAGTTTCGAACGCGAGAGCAGGATGAACGTGACATCATAGACTGGAGGGATGAAATAGGAAGAGAAAGGGACACACCTCGTCTTGCGCGCGCCGAGCCAACTTGCGTTTGTCGGAACGCTTTTTCGAAAGGGGCAGATGCGCTTTTGATTTAAAAACGAGAAGCTCACGTCGTGCTTCTTCGTTCTTGCTCGAGCAATTTCAATTTTAAACAAAAGAATCTTCACCGAATGTCTTTGTATTAGATCCTAGCACCAGAGGAGGACACCAGAGGAGGACAAGAAATGAAAGACCTATACCATAATGCCACCAAGAGTTGATATTTCATATTTTATAGAGATGGACACAAGTGTAAATACAGACTCGTTTTTATTGTATAATAAAATAATTTGAAATGAAAACAGCTAATGTGAATATATACACGAAATGTGACGTTATCCTGCTTGTTTATGCTGATGAGATAGTCATATTCGCTCACTCTCCAACTGATATACAATTAAAAATTAACCTTATTGTGTAATACTGCATGCGCAATTTTTTAACGGTCAATGAAGCAAAATCCAAAGTTATGGTATACTACAAAGGTTGGCCTTGTGAATACAAATTCTTCTACGCACATACTCAGCTGAAAGTAGTGAACGGAGTTGTCCAGCTCTGTGTTAACACTTTAGAGAATGGTCTTTTTAATAAATAGTTCATAAAAAGAATGTCTGCTACGAATATTGCTATGGTTGCTGTTTCAAGAATTTTATTTTCATATAAATCTAAAGCCTACTTTGATTCAGTCGAGAAATTACAGTGCTCTTTCTTTAAGAAAATGATAGACTTACCATAACAGACACCGAACTTTCCCCTCCGCTTAGAAACAGATTACAGTTAGGTTACGATATCTTTAAGTCAGCGCTAGGACGGTTGTCGAGGTTACTGGGTATGTCTGATGATAGGTATTCAAAACGTTGTTTCTAGACGTGTGCATTGAATCGGATCGAATGTGATATTTTCGATCCGATCTGCGTTAATTTTCGGATCGGTTAATTCGATTCGATCAACGCACCGA
>JAAAKG020141925.1:0-11737 GCA_010014905.2 Druon quercuslanigerum
CCTCAGTGATCTCGAGGAATACTTAATAAATCATGGAGCCAGAGGGATTATGGTTAACTATTTTACGGAAGTATTCTATTTGGCTTACGCGGATGACATTGTGGTGCTATCAGCTTCTCCAGTTGATCTTCAGTGGAACATAAATATAATTGCTTAATACTGTGAAGAAAATTTTTTTTTCATTAATGAATGTAAATCTAAAGTTCTTATTTTTCATAAAGGCAATATTAGACAAGATTATAACTTCCGATATAAGGGCGAACTCCTGGAGATAGTGCAGACGAACGACTATCTAGACACCACTTTCTTTAGCTTGGGGCGATTTATCAAAGCGAGTGAAAGAAGGATGAGTGCTTCAAACGTAGCCATGGGTGCAGTCCTGAGGATTCTCTTCTCGTCGAAGTCAGAGTACAGCGCTATTGCGCTATTGCGGTTTGGAGCTTGTGGTATCATGACTCCGTTGAAAAAATACAGACGAATTTTTATAATAGAATACTAGCTCTCCCTCCTTACACCCCTAATTATGTGGTCAGGATTGAGACAGGCTCCAGGCAACTTTAATATGATATCTTGAAGTAAAAGAGAGATCTATCGAGGAAGATGCAAAACCCGAATATAATTGGTTTCTACAGTTGGAATACTTTTTGGAACAGTGTAGGTTGGGGAGTATGTGGTCTTCATTGGATGCCGACTCTCTAAAGATAAACAAAGATCTTATACTCGACACATACAGAAATTACCTCTTAAGCTCTGATCTTGCCAGACTGAAATCCTCAAAGAGTTTACAAGTTTATCCTTACCTCCCTTTGACTGTTGTAGAAAACTCTTACTTGAGAATCAGAATTTCCTTGACCTTCACAAGGGTAATGGCTCAGCTCAGGCTTTTGGATTCCAAAAGGGGAAGAATATGCTTAAACGATTTCTAGTCTAATCGTTCAAATATGTTCTTATATCCAAACTTCGCCGTCACACGTCTTATCTCAACATTTTTTGTACTTCTAGAATGTATTCTTGTTTTAAGCAACCCATTTGTACAGGTCAATGACCTAAGCATCTTATCATTAAATGATAATTTTTATTACTATTATTAAAAAATTATACGTTAATCATTTACTTATTTGACAAATTGATTAATAATCAAGTCGTTTCACTAACATATTAGGTATTATATTATTTTTTTATTATAACTTCTGCAAATAATTAATATTGAATAAACGAAAATATCGTGTTGTCCGCTTTCATACTGGTATTTTCTGGATCAAATAAATCATTTTTTCTTATGTAGAAAATCATATTTGCCGCCTTTAAAATTTTAAAAGTAGCAAAGCTAAAACATGCTTTACCATTTCTTTTGAAAGCGGTTTCAATTATGTAAAGTTGTCGTTCTCTTCCTAATTTTGTAATTATGTTTTTTCTGTGGGATGTGAAAAGCGATTTTTACAAAATAATATTGTATTGAACCTACAGAACATATAGCATCAAACGATTTGACCATTGATATGATATTTATATGTTAAATTTCCAGTTACATACCAAAATTATGTAGATCATAATCCTAGTCCCAAAGACGCAAAATCAGAACTGAAAATATATTATGGTATAGGGAAAAAGGATTTAAAAAGAAAATGTGACAAAATTGACGATGACGATAAGGTTAGATGGCACAAAACAGGAAAAGCTCTCTAAGATGTTAGAGATGATTTGGTGTTGAAAATTAAAAACCGAAAGAAATGGAACAAGAAGAATAAAGGCGATGAATACAAGGCGCAAAGAATGTTATAAAAACAGTGCAACCATGCGCGAAACAATATAAATTGGACGCGAAATTTCAAAACTATAAGGTAGTAAATTCGTTTATTATTTTTAACACGTTCTTCGAACTATGCTTTAACTCATAGTTTGTTATTTGCATTTTATATAAGATGTACTAGTTTTTTAAATTTAATATTTCTTCAGTTGCAGAAAACAACGTAACAGACCAACTTAAACAGAGTGTCAGGAGAACAAAAGGACAATATACAATACGACTACCAATTTTTCTACAATAAAATTATAAAATATTTTTATTATAAATTCATTTATTACAGTGGTTAGACGCTCACCTCTAAAACTCAGAACTGGTTGAAAGGTAGGTCGATAGTTCGAGTCTAGGTGGATCTGTAGACTGACCTTCTAAATAAATAAATAAACTATAAATAAGCTATTAATAGGTTTTATTGCGTTCTTGCTTGTGTACTGAAATGAGAAAATATTGTAGGTGAATATTAGTGCAGTTATTTGAAAAAAGGGGCGCAGCCGCTCAGGCTTTAGCGAAGAATTAGTAGTCTTTTCATGGTGTGTAAATTTAATGTAATGTAAGAACCAAACTATGTAGTATTTTATAAAAAGTTATTTTTCAACACAAGAATATATTTTAATATTTCAACAATAATTATTATTATCTAGAAAAAAAAACATCACACGCTTTTTACTTATATTCATAATGCGAGCCTAGAAGCTCTTAAAGTTTTATAGTGTCCATATAAACATGGTCTAAATAATTTTAAAGCTTTTTTATTTACGATTCATAAAGCAAGACTCTTTTTGTACAATTGTGAAAAAGGTCACAATCAGAGATTTACAAGTCATTCGAAATACTTTTTTTAGTTTTTAAATTGTCAATTAATTTTGAATTTGGCGAAAATATGACATTTTTGATTATTATCCACAACACGTTTCTTACAACTAACAAAGAACTAACGCAAGCATGACACGCACAGTAAATTTACCTACGCAGACGTCTCGCATGTCATGAGTTATTAAAATAATAAATCAAAAAACTTATATTGCTCGCATATCGTAATTGCTTATGCTCAAAAAACAATATATACTATAACATTCTTATACGTCCATAATAAAAAACCCCACTTTGTAGATTGTGGATAAAGGTCAGTTCCAGGTCGAAAATATCATTTATCGACAAAACCTTCAAAGTGAGCCCTTTTAATTTTTTGGGACTATTCACACCGAATGGTCGGTATTAATAGCATCTGCGCTATCAATACCAAAAATTTCAATTTTTTTAAAGGATTCTCTTTTTATATTTATAATGCTGACTTTAAAAATAAATAACATTTTATGATGTTCATAGAAAACCGCCTAAAACTGACACAGATATGTTATTTTAATCTATATTTTTCCTTTATCCTTTGTATCTTGCCTTTTGTACATATTTGTTATAATTCTTTACATCTTTTCCTTAATTTGTTTAATCATAGAGTTTTAATAACAAAATTTTCCACCACGGTTTTTACTATATATATATTTTTTTTTTCCTTTGCACAATTAAAAATAAATCCCAGGGAAATCTAATCATTAAAATATATCTTCGTGGCAAGAGAGAAGTGGCATTAATCTTGCGAATTTTGAATAGGAATGATGTAAGAATAAAATTTTATGCAGAGTACACCACTAAAAACTTTATAACTGTTATCTGGTTTTATATCTGCTGCATATAGAAATCCAATTGAAATTTTTTAGTTAATTAATTAACACGTTTTCGTCGGAAAAATACAGTCGACACCGGTCAGCACAGGTCGACATTTTCAATATTATTCGTTTAGTCTTTAATTAATCAGATTACAAATTAAGGTGCTAGGAAAGAATAATTTCACTTGAAATGTAATAAGGACTAAAATCAATAAAATTTTATCGTTTATAATTTTTATCCTTTTAAAACAAGTTGGGAAATAAATTGAATTGAACAAGAAATGTATCAACCATTTTTTCTAGTATATTTATAATCTAGAAAAGTATTAAATAACTACATTATTAATTAAAAATGATGATGCCTTTAAAAGTTACAAAATAACTGAAAAAGTTTTAAAAAATTATTTTTATATTTGTATGTTAATTAAAATCGTTTAAGTTTAATAATTTCAAATTTCAGGTTATAATAAGGGTATGTCGCATTTTTAGAGGGAACCGGACCAAAAATATCTTGTCCATCAAGGTCTAAAGGATATATTTCACCTCCTTTGTGCCCTTGATATACAATATACTATTCAGGGCAAACAAGTAAAAATGCGATTTTTTTTTAAATAAATAAATGAAAAAATATATATTTCGCAGGTAATATCAGGTAGAAAAATCAGGATGTTAGTTAAAACCCTAGAGAATTAGCTAAGCGCGAGAGTTTTGGATAAACCTTGCTTCATTCAGGAATTTAGAACGCATTCAGCAATTTCTTTAAGTTCCCATAGCGTTTTAGGTTTTAAGGAAAATCTTGAATTTTAGCATTAAATTAGCCCTTACTTTGTTTTATAATTCATATAGAGCTTGAAATAAAAATACATTGAAATATAGTATAAATATAGCGTTCTATCTATTGAATAATTAATTTATTGAATTATTATTAATTTACCTAGTGTGCACACAAGTCTTTGATTTTATGAAGTGCGCCTTGAATAAACACCAACTACGTGATAAAAGAAAGTTAAGAATGTTTTTTTTTCGAAAAAGAAATTGAAATCACTACTTGTATCCTTCAGCTCTATATTTTCGTGATTTGCAATTAGTTTATTTTTATGTTTCATTTTAACACTACTCTTGAACTTTGTTATTTTTTATTGAACTCATTTTTGATGAATATCACCAAATCAACTATAGGCATGCTAATTCCGTTCGTATATAACAAATACTGTAAATA
The DNA here is from genome assembly GCA_010014905.2 of Druon quercuslanigerum. NCBI lineage: Eukaryota > Metazoa > Arthropoda > Insecta > Hymenoptera > Cynipidae > Druon > Druon quercuslanigerum. The sequence continues at coordinate 4,688 of JAAAKG020141925.1, forward strand.
TTATGTTCCAAAACATGCATTTCTCGTGAAAACATCACGATTTTTCTTATAAAAACTGTTTGTGGGCCGATTTCCCTACAATGTAGATATGTTTATGAAAATACAATTTTTTGCGTAATGTTTCGAAAATTTAACATTTAGCCCTAGTCTCCCCTACATTACAACTCAAAAACTTTATAATTTTTAAAATTATTTCTATTACTGCTTAACGCAATATTTAATCAATTTCACTTGTTTAAAATTCAGTTCTTAACCAAGCTTACTAAAGAAAGATGTATTTTTAACACTAGGAGTACAAGAACCGCGGAATAGAATAAGGACTCCTTCAAACACTCATGAAAGCATCTTCATTTTTAATATTGATTTCTGATTACTGAATAATAATTCACATTATTAAATTTAAATCTAAATTAATACAACGTTAAAAACACTCGTGAAACTGGAAATTGTGTATTTTACAATTGAACAATTAATTATATGCAACATTTTTTTATTCAAACAACCTTTTATATTTATTAGTATTAATTACATATTTAAGTACTATTTTACTATTCTTAAAATAACTCGACCTTTTCTTTCTTTTTGTATTTTTTCTAATTAAGTGTTCGATTGCAAATTCAACTATTTTTATTAAAATTGGTCTTTTTGGTCTAAAAATCCATCTGTTTTTTTAGTACTTTTTTCGTTAAAAATACAATATTTTGATGAAAAATTAGTATTTTTTAGTTATTGATTCAACTACGTACTTTCCTAGAAACGTATCTTCTTTGCTAGTTCAAAAGTTTTTTATTTCAAATTAAAATCTCTTCTAGCTTAAATGCCAACTATTACATTTGTAATAGTTTGTTTAAAATTTGTATTTTTCGTACAAAATTTTATCTGTTTTGGTAAAAATTAAAATTTTTGGGATAAAAGTGCAACTGTTTGAGGAAAATTAATTTTTTTGTCGAGGATTGTTTTATTTGGTTAGAAATGCGTCTTTTAATAGAACGCAACGGCTTTTTATTTTGAATTAAATGCTTTATTAGCTAACATATAAACAATTGTAAATTTTATTAAGTATTATTATTATTTTTTTAACTTAAATTCTTGGTTCCAAGGTGCACTACTTTGTTTCAAAATTCACGTTTTTGGTTAAAGATTCATCACTTTCCATGATATTTCAGTATTAAATTACTATTTTCTAGAAATCTCATCTTTTTAGTTTAAAAGTTTATCTATTTTAATACTTTTTTATTTGAAATTAAAATATTTTTTATTTGTCATATCCACTATTACTTTCTTTTTTAAGAATCCATATTTTTGTGGGTAAAAAATGAATTTGGTATCAGTTTTTGAACTCTGCAAAAAAAACTTTTCATTTCAAACACAATTATTTTTGCAAATTATGTATATATTTTGCGATTTATTCAAAAATGATAAAAAATTACAAAAAACGTGATTGGACAAGAAGTTAACAATCTGTACAATATTAGACAATTTTGCCATTGTTGTATTTTATTATGATTTATTGTATTTTATTGCGCAAATACATGTTCAAAGTCAATGTTGAAGGTTTTAAAATTATCGAAATGAATTAACTTGTCATGATTTATAGCTCTGTTAATATTATAATTTTTGAAATTTTTAGGCAGAAAAACCTATTCAATTATATTAAATTTCGCTTATTTAATATAGCATAAAATCAATCAATTTGAATGAGTTTAGGCTAAAATATTTTTAAGTTTGAACATTTTAATCCTTTTTTCTAGAGTGAAAAATATTTTTCAATTTTTAACATTTTCATTGCGGAGTATCTACTTATTTTTATTGAGCTAGAAATGAGCAAATCTTGACTTTGACTTATTTTTGCTTCATTGCAGAAGGTAATTCTTTTATTTTAAATATTTTTTTAATATTTTAATTAAGATAAAGTGGGGCAGTTACTTAATTTTTAACATTTTTTTTATGATAGAAAGGAATAATTTTGAATTTTCAATTTTTCTCAGAATCGGAAGTGAAAATTTGTTTTATTCAATTGAAAGGGACAACATTTTGGTAGTTAATTTCTTTCTGAATTGCAAAAGTAATTACTTAGCTGCGGATAGTCGTCCCGAAAAATTTGGGGAGCTGAAAAAGAGAATGGACTAGTCAACTCAAAAATTCGGGAGGACTAGCCAAATTTATGAAAAATATTTGACTGTTCAATATTATGTTCAATAAAAAGGATGTGAAGAACTTTATCCAAACGGAGTAAAATTTCTTCTTAATTGGTATAAAAATAATCATGATAATATGTCGATTTTTAAAACTAATAGCAATAAAAGAAAACAACCTAACAATTTTTTCAGTAAAAAAAAGAATCCTTGATTCGAAAGCAGTAATTTTTCAAAATTAAAATTAAATAATGAAAACATTTAATTACTATGGTTCCAATCTCAGATATTTTAATTTTTGTCTTCCTTCGAACAAATAAATGTTTAACTTTTTAGTATTAAATTGTTTCATTTTTCAAATTTACTTTATAATTCTTATTTATTTTTGGAATTTTCCAATTAAATGTTTTTTAATTTCAAATAATTTTTTCCTAAATATGCACATGGGAAACCTAAATATTAAAAAAGGTTCAAATTACAAATTTTTTTGTCAAATTGTGAATTCTCTTTTGTAGAAGCTCTTTTGGCTTTAAAGGATACATTGTCATTACGTGTCTATGTTTTGTTAAAATGCGAAATCAAATTAAATGTATATCCTAATAATTATTGTATACCTGGATCTGATATTTCTTTTCTAAGTGAAATCTTTTACGATTAAAACAAAAAGTACGTGACGACCCCAGTTAGTGACACTATTAGCTGTTAATAGTTGAAGATTTATCTTTTCACTGTCGGTGATACTTCATTCACGAGTTTTTTTTTATAAATATATGTGAAGTAGGTATTTTTAATACTAAAAGCATGATGGCATTAACGTCCGCATTGCTTATTAATAATTATTGATGTCTTATGTGCTTCATAAGAATAGATGGGTTAGTGACACCTGTATTACACTGCTTTGAAAATGATTCCCCGAAGATATTTATATGCAATTTAATATTAAAGCATGCTAATTTTTATTAAACCTTCATTTGCATTTTTATTTCAACTCAACTTTTTAATAAATTAAGAAATTAATCCAGGGTGTCACTCACTAATCGCATGTCATTTATTGGGGTCTTCATCTTATCTTATCAAAAACTGTTCAAAGGCTATTTTTTAAATCTATTTTAGGCAAAAAATATTGTCATTAATTATTTTTCTATCATGTGTTGATTATTAAACAATTTAATTTTCCTTTGTTTCATTTGATTTTTACGATAGAGCACGATAGAGCATTTTAAATATTGTGGAAGCCGTTGTTTCAACATATAAAAAATTTATGGACGGCTCTTCGTACTACACGGAAATTCGAATAATTTATCTTTGCAACTTTTTTCATAAAAAGGAAATGATCAGAGCTATAGCATTTTTAAAATTTTAAACAAAAATGAGAATGAAAATTTTAAGCCAAACATAGCAAGATATTAAAAAATTCAAGAGAGGAAAAAAATCAAGTTTTAAAACTTTTTATTGGTCACTTTCTGAAAGGACGCATAGTTTTTGTTTTAATCGTGAAAAATAATATTACAAATAGAAAAATTGTGAAAACAAGAACACGAAGTACGAAAAAAAATAATGCACAAAAGTTTTTCACCGAAAAAAATTTTTTGTTTACAATCATTTTTTGGTAGAATGCGTAGTTTTTATTTCATTGGTAAAAAAGAAAATTTAAAATAAAAGAATAGCTATTTTTGGCAAGCAACACAATGCTACGTAAAAAGATAAATATAGAAAACTTGTGTTGTTGTCACACATTGCATCAATCACAAAAAATTTTTCAAAAAGATATATATTTTACCTTCAAAAATTAATAGAGTTTTGATAAAAATAAAAACTATGGTAGTTTCATTGAAAAGCATGTAGTCTATAGAGAACATTTTACTTTGACCTGCGGCTACCAAAAAATTGTCACATCAGGTCAAGGCTGATTTCATATCTAGACTAGGGTAAGCATCTGCATCTGTTCAAATCTTACGTATTTTAGTCGGCCATTCCACTTCACGGGCACTTTTTACGCGTATAATTTTTTAAATTGAAAGGTGAAAAAACTGAAAATCTTAAAAAGAAGAATTGTCCCTTCATGTTTAATTAGAGTATTTTTAAAACATGATTTTTTGTATACATTGTGCCTCGGTTCGATATTTCTAATTTTTGCATTTCAAAATAATACACAGATACATTTTTCTCGTTTAAAATAAAAACTATTTCATCTCAACTTATTATATTTGACCAGAAAACGATGGATTTTTTTTTAAAAGCATATTGAATTGTTATAAAATGGTTATATTGGTTAAAAATTTATTGTTTTATTTGGAGTTTTATCATGTTAGATAAAAAATGATTTTTATCTGTTTTCTAAAAAATGTAATTATTTCATTGAGATATCGTATTATTTGGTTGAAATTTTATTTAAATTTTCACAGTCATATATTTATTTGATGGTTTATCTTTTTTCATTAAAAATGCATGTAATTTGCTAATAATTAGTTTTTTCTTGCATAAAATTAACGTTTTAGGTTAAAAATTTATTTATTTAGTTAAAAATTTCTTTTTGTGGCTGAGAATTCAACATTCTACATAGTTTAAAGTCTATTTCCTGAACTGAAAATTTAACTCAGTATTCCGTGTTTGTTGGAAAATTCTCTTTTTTGGTAGAAATTTATATTACTTGGAGAATCTGTTAAATATGAAATAAAATATTGTTTACAATAAAATCAAGAAATTGCATGCATATTCTGATTTTTTATATGTCGTACTTAACATCTAAGGCAGCAAAACGTCGATCCTCAAAAGTACGCTAAAATCTGTATAATTTTGAGTTGGAAAAAAGTGAGTTTAGCAAACAACAACTTTTAAAAGAACATTTTTTTTGTTAATGATTAAAAATTTTAGACAAAATTTTCCTCTTATTGGTTCAAAATTTGAATATTCTCTTAAAAATTCATTTTTTGGGTTGTTTGAGAATTCACATTTTCAAATGCAAATGTATTTATATAATTTTTAGTTAAAAATCAAAATTTTTTATTGCAAAATTGATCTTTTATAGATGAAATTTCAACTTTTTTCTTGAAAATTAATATTTTTAGTGGAAACAAAACATTTTCTGTTTAATATTAAATAATTTCTGAGCGACATATCTGGGTTGAAAGTAGAACTACTTTTTGCATGATTCCTCATCTTTTGGTAGAAGATTTATAATTTTAGTGAACAATTTCTCTAAGCGCCTTTTTATTATTTCAATTGAGTTACAAATGCTGCATGATCGCGTCATTTTATTCAAAATGTTTGTTTATTTTTAACATTTTCCATATTTATACGTTCTCTTCAATTATTAAATCAAATTATTATAAATAATTATGCATATTCTCCTTAGCTGTTTTTACTGTCGAATTAGAAAATATCTTGACGGATCGAAATAGTCATTTTTTACTATAGTTTAAAAGCCCACTTTTCGCAAATGAAATTTGTAAAATTTCTTCTGCTTCAAGTAAAAATAAACTTTTTTAGAAACTAAGCTTTACTCCTAATTTAGGGAAATTATTCTTACAAAGCCTGATCAGTAATTGCAATTTTCAATGGAAAATAAGGAAAATATATAACCAAAAAAAATTTCAAATGAAAACCTTAAATATATATTTTTCAATATAAATCCGTTGATTAACTGTAATTTACAGATTCTGAAAGTTTATTACTTTTCTTAACTTTGTTCAAACATTTAGTATTTGAATAGAGATAAAAATGTAACACCATCCCATTAATTTATTGAACTTTTCAACCTTTCCTTTTTTAATTTTTTTTTAAACTTTTAAATAATTCATGCTGTCCTTAGTAAATTTATTTATTTGCATTAGTATCTTTATTTATTTTATTCATTATTTATTAATTTAATTAGTATCTTTCCACTGCTGAATTAAAAAACATCTCAACTAATCGAGATATTAATTTTCTACTCATCTTTGGGCGCTAAGTTTCATACTTATTTAAGCTGATGCTTATTCAAGGTAAATAATTTTTACAAAGTTTGTTAAACAATTTAATTTTTCTATGAATAAGAAAGATAATATAGAGCGCAGAAAATTTTGAAAATTGAAAACGAAACTCTGTTGAAAAATAGTTCATGAAGATCCTGAATATGCATAATTAACTAATTAATATATTGGTCTATATTTAGTTCATATTAGTCCAGGCATCTATAGTTTGTTTCCCGAAAAAAATTATTCTTCCAATATTTTTAATAAAAAATTTATGTTAACGTGTCCCTTTTGACATATCGAAAATACTAGAACACAGCAATTTCCAAAACGGGTGTTTCTTTTTTTAAACAGTTCCAAAAGTTACATTTACTTTATCGGATAATTCCCATTGCAATTTAGAGCAAAATGTCCAACAGAAAAAAGAAAGATGATAAAATTAGAAGTAAGTTTTATTAAAAAAATAATTTCCTATCTTCCATAGATTTTGAGTTATGATAGATAGAAAGATCCCCATTTTTTAGAATTGCAGCGAAAAATCACTAAGTTTCAAAAAACAATGTGTAGCTTCGCACCTAATTACTCCACAAGAATGAGTTTTGCAGGTGAGTAAAAGTTGACTCAATTCTCTTTTATGGAAAAAAAGAACAATATCCTACCTATAATAGGTCATAAGTTATGACCCCTCAAAGTGTGTCATTTTTGCCTGTTTTTACGGGTAAAAAGTAGAGTTCAGTTTTTGAAAAATAAAACGTGTCCGTTTTAGTTTGCGTTAGCGGTGCCAGACGATAAAATAGAGTTTACAAAAATCTGCTTATTTTTACTTCAGAAAAATTGAGGCGCCGGATGCAAAAAGGAGATATAGAATTATTTTGCTGGAGTGGCGAGGCCCCTAAGCTCCTGAAAATGAAGTCTTGAATTTTAATTTTTAAAATATATATCCTGAGTGAAAATTTAATTTC
>JAAAKG020141926.1:0-33957 GCA_010014905.2 Druon quercuslanigerum
CCCGGGGGGGGGGGCCGGTTTTGGGGCCGGCCTTGGACCTAACCCCCCCGCCCCCCCAAGCCCCCTTCGAGGGGAAACGGTCAAGGGGGGGGGGGAACCCCCCCCCCCCCCCCCCCCGCACATCCTCTAACCCTTCTTCGCTGCGCTGCGTCAAATCCCGGAAGAAAAAACTTCGGGGCGACTATCTCTCGGACTCACTGTACATTAAAATAAACCATTTTATTTTAATCGGGCACTGAATTTCGAGCTGTTCAGCTATGATGAAGTATTTTATTCTAAGCGCTAATACAATGTGTTTAGATCAGCGCTTCTCCCAATATTTAACTAATATACCAGTTCCCTTCCTAGAGTATTGGGATCTTAGCTTTAAAGAAGGACTCTGTGGGGGCGAAGCGCGCATTTTCCTAGCCAATCGTGGAACCCTGTATGGAGAATTAAATTTCAGGTAGAAGCTTTTGTGAATTAGATGATTGGGCTGAATTAAGAATCCATCAAGATTGGGTAAAGCAGAGGGTGGAGCAGGCGATCAATCTTATCAGGTAGTTAGGGAGCATACTGATGAAAATGGCGGAATTTCGCAAAGAAAATAGCCATACAACCCCCAATTATAATTGGGCTAGACAAAGCTTTAGATGTCGACAATGAGATTAGGGATAATGCAAGATGGAAGGAAAGTTGGATCGAGCATCGTCTTGCGGAAAAATAATCATAATAATTTACAGATGATTACATAATGGGGATGTTGCATGAAGTAAAATAAATATATATTTTAGAAACTTAAAGCAGTGAATAGCGTTATCGAGAAAAGAAATAAGATTTTAGGTTTCTAATACTCAAAGCAGTTCACGCAAAATTTCACTTTGCAGTTTTTAACTTAATGTTGAGTCTGTGAAGTTAGATATTATCTACTGAAAACAGTACCTTTTACATGGGTCACATATAAAAATAAGCTAAATTTATACATTTTTTATTTTAGCATTTAAACAGTTGTTACCATTTAGATTAGAAACTAGAGATGTATAGAAGAAGATAAAACAAAATTTTTTACAAAAATTTCAATTTTTTCTTGAGTTTAGTATAAGAGATATAACTCTCCAAACAATAATATATTTATTCACGCGCGAAACATAGCGCAAGGAAGTACTGACGGTTTGGCAACACTGTTTGCCTTACTGATGAAACTGCTTGCCAAATTCACGTACGTAAGTAGCTCTGCCGTGCAAATGAAATAAAGCGTGTCTACAGTTCGGATTAGTCATCTGTCATTTGTACAAATGTTTAAAATAGGATTTAAAAATCCCTAGTTTTTGTTTTTATTATGAATATTCAACATGTACATCGTATTACAAAATGGATATTCAAGACACACTATCAGAATCAAGGACACTTGAGTTTAATTCCAAAGATTGGTAAAAGTGACAGATGACTTATCCGAACCGCAGATACGTTTTATTTCATTTACACGGCAGAGCTAGCCATAGCGATTAAACTGAGTGCGGTCTTGCCGCGCTCATTGCTTAACTAGTATGTGATGTATACGCATATTATAGGTTTGCTCGTGACTAGAGCGAGAGTGTAGAAACCTTATCAAAATTTTTGACGAAAGGTTAGGAGGAACGCAATTGTGTTTTGGATCGACCAGAGTTTAAACTTTTGGACGAATTTCGCGCGCGTGAACTACCTTAAATTTTCTTTCTAGTTTATGTCTATTTGGTTACATTTAAACAGATGTGACGTCACTAAGCTATACAAATAAGCACCAATGAGACCCCTTTAGCCGCCATGTTACTGTTTTAAATTGTGATAAACGATATGTAAACGAGATATCAGAAATTAAAGCTAATTTTAAAATATTTTTTTTCCAATTACGATAACAGTATTAGTAATTATTACAGAGAGGACCTGCATATGGAAATCGTGTTTTAAAATTCTCATCCATTTTTAAACTAAAATGTAATTTAACATTTATTATTTTTCAGAATATGAAAGGTTTGCTTCGAATTTCTGCAGAATAAAATCTTTAAATATCGTTGATGAATTTTAACTCGCGTAGAGTTGTTTTTAAATCAGTATCGCATACAAATCTTCCTAATACATACAGATAATAAATCAAAGTATAAAGCAATTTATCACTCTTAAAATGCTTCATTACAAATTTAATGCTGAACATACAAATTTATATTTCGTCGCTTTCGACAGGATTTTCTTGCGTAATCTCTTCTGTTTTCATAGCTTTTTTATTCTATAGACTTACAGCTATACAATTTGTTGAAAGAATCGCCTTCACTCTTTTAATGTAAAATTTAATTTTATTCAGTAAAACGTATTCAACAGTCTATACATTCTTTGTTTAACACAAGAAAAAGTAACTTTATTTAAAATAATGGACGTGCATTGTATTTTAAGAACAAATAAAGATACCACTTCCCAACACTCTTGTAGTGCGTTTAAAATAAAAGCTTTAATATTTTTAAATACCATAAAACTTTAACTTGCTAATTCTGATGAAGGTTCTATAATTGTTTTACAATTCACAAAAAAGTATTAAAAAAGTTGAAAATTAAGTTTTTCTGATAATCAAACGTTTTCTTTTAAAAGGAACATGCAAGATACGGAAATAGTCCAAATGGAAACTGGTTCCATGCAAGAATTTCTCTTGAATGCTTTTTTCAGTTTTTCAATATTTTATATCGTGTTTTGAACAATTTGAAAAAATATTTCCCGGACATAGCTCTGAATCTCAATTAGTGAGTTTTAAGTTATTATAGCAAGAGAACCTAGTCCGGATTAGGAGTCCAGATGCTGATCACTATTATTTTTACCTTAAATTGAACATTGTAACTTTAAACAGAATTGTGCACAATTTTAGTTAAACGAAGAAGTAAAATTTTGAAGCTAAATTGTGGCAATTCGTAACAAAATTATGTAAAAAAATATATTTTTCATAAAGTTTGACATCTCTGACGTTTCTCATTATTTCTAAGTTAAAAGCTATTACTATGAGTAAATTAATAAAGTTTTTACGAAATCGCGTTAGTTGCAAGATGCGGAAGTTGTCAAAAAGACAGTTTTTTGTCCTACACTCAAACTGCCTGAAATATTTGTATTGTTTTTACAATTATGTTTCCTCTTACTTATTGTACATATTTATACAAAATGTGGACCCTATGTACAAGTGTAAACCAAAATCTTACGTTCACAAAAAAGTTTTTAAATTAATAAAACAGTTATTTGAAATTCAACCATTTTTATTTTACTTTCTGTCGAGGAAAGAAGTTTTTTTCGTCTAAAAATATATTTCTATGTAAAACGTTGTCAAATTAGTGCACTTGTCGAGTTTCCACTCGCACATAGAGTTATGGAAAATTCCATGAACCTGCGTAAGAGCTAAAGCTGAGAGGGGCGGTTTAGGCCTGAAAATTCGTAATTAATTAATGAATAAGTTCGCATTCGATTATGGCATCTATCGGACGCTTCAAATCGGAGTGATAATTTTTCCAAAGAGCGCTTATTTGTTTCTATGAACCATTATAGCATATTTATTCACTTAACATCTTTAATGTTTTTGTTAAACAATCGCAGATAACACATTTTTACCAGGATATTAATTACACCTGCTTTTATTTATCAAATTAGATATTTTCTTGTAACAACCTTTATTAAATTTAATTAATTGAAGTGCAGTTTTTTCATCTATTGAACTCACCTTATTTTATCTTTAAATGCCTATTATTTTTAATCTTTTCTATTAAAGTCACTTTACCCATTTAACACATTTCAAAGGATAAAGCGAGCATTTGCTACAAAATAAATTTATTTTTAATTATGATAGTATTTCTAAAGACATTGTTTCTGGGACCCGATCCACCTTTGGTTTGCTAATCCTACTAGTGAGATTTCATTAATTTGTTAATTATTAGTGATATTCTAAAAATTCAATTAGAAAAATGTGGCTTCCATTTCTGGTACTGATCGTGAGATAACTATTTTGTGTCAAGTCTTGGTTATTTGGCATTCGTGAAGAGAATAAGGGAGCGTGGATACATAAAGGGCATAGAGTGCGAAGAACAGGTGTTGAGGAAGAAGGATGAGGGAAGGCAAAGGTATAAAGGGTAAAAGTAAGTGGTGTGAAGTGGAAGTTTGGAGTATGCAAAGATTTTGAGGTTAGGAGTAGAGAAAAAAAATGCTGGGCAAAAGGCCAAGAGGTAGGCGATTAAGGCGGGAATAGTCACGGAGCATTAGGTAAGGTAGGATGCCGTCGACACGAAGTTCACAATCTGGCGCTAGACGTCCAATGTCCTGAAGATAAGCTAAAGACGTCCTAAAGACACGAACGTTCTCGGGATGTCCAAAAGACATGTTATGAAAGACGTGTTAGGGATGTTCCAAAAACGTCTCTAGGAAACCCATATTTTTTTTGCCTACCAGGGAGGAACACAAGGTAGAAGCAGAACAAGTAATCAAAGAAGTAAGGGTTCGGGATGTGGTAAATAGGGATAGAGAGGAAAAGAAGGGCGTGAATGAAGAAATAGAAGTAGAAAAATGGAGAAAGGGAAAGAAATAACAATAGAAGAAGTGGATAAGGCAATACATAGGCTAGAAAGAAACAGGACTACAGGAGAAGATGGGATGCAGAACAAAGCGATGAGGTATGGAGGAGTAGGGGTTAGGAAAAGGGCGTAGAAGATCTGCCAGAAGGTCTGAAAAGGAGAAGGGTGGCCGAAAGAGGAGATTAAAGGACTGTTGGTACCGCTTGTCAAGAAAGGGGAGGGAAAGAAGGTAGAGCAATACGGAGGGATCATTTTTATGCAAGTGGTCTATAAAATATATGAAGAAATCTTGAGGAAAAGTTTGGAGAATCAAATAGAAAAAAAGTATCCCCCACAATCAGACGAGATTTAGAAGAGGGCTATAAATAATATCTACTTACTTAACTACTTAGTTAACAGAAATTGAGGGTAAAAGAAATGGAAAATAACCGCATTGTCCGTAGAATTCGAAGCAGCGTTTGACTCAGTGAATAGAAAAGTGCTGTGGCAGGTAATGAAAGAGATGGATATAGAGGAAAGCTTGGAGGAGAGGATAAAAGAAATTTGAACTGCAACCAGAATTTAGTTAAAGATAGGAAAGAAGAAAGGGCAGGTTTTCTGGACAGAAAGAGGTCTAAGGAAAGGGCGCTAATTGAGTCCGCTACTGGTTAATATGCTGTTGGAAGACTTAGAGGAAAAACTGAAGAAGAAAAGCAAAAAGATGAGGTCGTTCTGTTAGCAGATGATGAAAACGGGATAAACCTAATGATGAGAATCTTCGAAAAGTATGTGGGGGCAAAAGACATAAATTACGTTTGGAAGATGAACGGACAAAAAGTGGACATTGCGGAGTTCGTTTACTTAGGTTTTCGGATTGAGGCAGAAGGGAGAAATAAGCTGCAGACGAGGAAAATAATTGAATGGGCGAGTAAAGTGATTGGCCAAATATGGGCTATAGAATACAGAAGGTTAAATGACGATTGGAGGATGAGGGTCTGGTTGTTTGACGCAATGGTTAAGATATATTAAGATATACGCATGCATAAGATATTTCTGAGATAGGTATTGGGGAAAAATGAGGCGAGAGGCAATTTGGGAAATTCAAAATCGTAGGAAGAAAGGAAAGAAATGACAAGGGTTCTTGATATACGAGAAGGGGTCATGGGTTGTCAGGACGTAGAGTTAGAGCTACTATTAGGAAATAAGAAGAGAGATGGAAGAAGATGGTATATGTTGGTCAAAGTGAGTGACAGCTTGCAGTATTTGATGCATGAAGATGAGAATCTGCGTCGAGTATATGGATACGAAATGGAATCATGGGCGCACGTATTAAAGAGATGCAGAGGAGAGAAAGATAGACAGTTGAGTGTGGATGAGCGGATAAGATGAATTTTGGATGGTAACAGAAAAAGAGTGACGTGGATAAAGAAGTTGTAAGTAGTAAAAGAAAGCAAGGGAACAAACAGGACAGAGCCAAACGGGGAATCCTCAAAATGAAAAGCAAATAGCAAAATTTTTTTTCAAAATCGTGGAAAATATATTCTTATGTAAAGGGGAAATGGTAACCCTGGAGGATCGCTTATTTTTAGAATTAGCATTATTATTGTTTCTTTTAAGTAAGAAAAAATATTGGAATATAAGCAGTTGTTCAGTTAGATTAAAGATGGAATGTAAATACATTTACAGGCAGTGAAGACCCTCAAACCCATAAAAGGTAGAGAATAAATATACAATACATTTAGAAATATGTAAGCTATTAAAGTCTAGCAGAACATTACTTATTTCATTAATAAAAATATTTAATAACTGATTATTCACTGAACCGTGATTTTCAAGCTATTAAAAAAAATGTTATGAACAAATTCTTATTGTTAAAAAGAGATATTGGCAAAGATATTTATATAAGAAATAATTCATGAGCATGATGGATATTGTGTAATGCTACATTCTTCGTTGTACATTCAACGTGGCCTTAAAAGATAAGATTGTCTCGACAAAATTATTTTGTAAATGTACATACATTCATAAGTCTTTTTTTAATGATTACGTGTATGCAATTTAAAAGCGCTCAAATTGAAAAATTTAATAATTTTTTTTTAATTATTGTGAATTTGTGTATTCAGAACTTAAAAATATTAATTAGTGTATGTTGGAAACCTGAAACTTAAAAAATTAATAATACTTCTCAGTCTAATTGCTAACTCCTCAAGTTTGAAATTGTATAGTTTGGAAAGTTAAAATTTTAAAATACTTACTTGTAGATTTCTTAGTTTTTAATAATTGCATTTAAATTATTACAGTTGCTAAATTGAAGTCTCTTTAGAGATAATATTGGATCAACAAAATCTGATTTGCTGGAAACTTGGTTTAAACTGGGGGCATGTTGACATATTTTATTAAATGACGAGAAGTGTTTTCGTCCTTTGAACTCTATACTGCATAAAATATATACATTCGAAATATTTTTTAATTATCCTGGAATATTTTTTTCAGGTAGACAAAATTGGAATGAATCTTAAACAACCTAAAAAAAGTTTTCAACACTCTTGGACGCTTCTCAATCCAAATGTCAATCTCAAATTCCGAAGGTAGACGAGGCTCATTCATCAATCATGCTCCTGTCATGCAACCGCACCAACTTTAATTCGAACCCATACGAAATCTATTATTCAATTCGAGCAGCCAATCCTTTTGAATCCATGAGTATTCTTGAATTCAACCAGGATGAATCCGGCGGCAGTCTAAAGGAATGAGTGGGAATCCGAAACCAATTTCAATGAGTCGCATACCATTTGGAAATAACTTTCATTTCTAAATCCGATTCCCAATCCGATGAAGTTCAAGACTCATCCCAAGCAACTTTTAATATCTTCAATGGTCCTAAGGCCGTTCGTTTAATCCGAGTGAATCGGAAACCAATTCAAACCCAACTTTTAATACTTTGCACTCCATGCGCTAACGTCAACTTTAATTCTAACACACATTTTAATCCTTTTTAATCAGTATGCCCAATCCGATGAATCTGATGCTCATCCAAAAAATCTTTCCAATCCTTGTCAGTTCTGGCACAACCATCGACTTCATTCCGAACTCACCGTTAAATGTTTTGTAGTTTTCACTTATATTTCAACGTTTTCCGGAAATCTCAAAACGTATTAAACGTTAATATTAATACTTATCCTTTTTTTTCGCGTATGTCTCACCATTGCACAATAAATTTCAGTAAAAAAGTTATACAGCTGATTATCTCATTTCTAATTAGATACTGTTTAACTATCAGTAGTTTGAATTTAAAGCTTCTAAATAAAAATTATTTAATTTTTTAATAGCTTTTAATTGAATAAGAACAAAAATCGTTGGTGATTCTCGTTAGTAGAATACCTAATTTCAGAGATTTCATGTTTTATCGAATTTCGTGGCAATCATAATGAAGCAATAAGTAGCCGGTTTTACAATATTTTATTCTTATTTTTCAAAAAAAGTCGAAATGTTACACAATAGCCTTCCTTTATTCAAATTTTCTACCCATTACTTTATCCAATTATATAATCTTTTTAAATTAATTTAATATTCTGCATAAACAAGCTGCAGATGAAGAGAAGTATTCAACATTGAAACTTATAGCAGAAAACAGACACCTCCTCAGTCTCTATAGCGTTTTCAATACAAAGAGGAACATTAACATAAAGGTTACTGCTGCGTCCCGAGATCAGAAAAAATGGATGACTCCCTTCGTGAGGATATCTCGGAGGACTCCGACCTCTGAGACATCAGTTGTTCAGTTTATGGCATGGCGCGTTATTTGACTGACTCACATGAAATGCTAAAACCGACGATGGGTGAAAAGTCCAAAACATGCTTGCATTAGCTGAATAAGAAGATTGGATGGACAGGATAGAATGCGTCCCGCGTTCAGTCTCTAATTCATGCATAACATCTGGTAGGCCATTAAACCTAAGCCTCAGGAAGTTCACCCATGAATCTATCATCAGACGCTGAAGGAGTGAACGAAGCTGGTTAGGGAGAACCCATTGTGCCTCCTTCGTGATCTTCCTGTTCCTATCAAAAATTTGACAAAGCGCGATGAGGTTAAGGCTTATCGAGAAAGGTTTATGAGGTCGAACCACAAATCGAAGCGTTTTAAGGAGTCTTACGACAACTTCATATTAGCCGTGAAGGAATTTTTATCACTGCCGAAGAGGTGAAGAAAGCACAAGGAGCTACGAAAAAAATCTTCGCTGCGGAACCAGAAGGTATCAAGAACTTATGATGAAAGACGTTTATTTCTACACACTATCATGTGGCCCGTATCTTCACCTCATATCTTAATATCATAATATGTGTGAGCAGATATGTGAACCACGTAGGTCGAAAAAGTTGTCGATGGATGGTGAGAGAATCTGGAAATTGACAGGTGCTTCTGCAAAGACACTGTATCCCACCAGCGCTGCCTGTCGATGATCTCGTTTAATAACGGAAATCTTTCGATTCAACATCTCATAGACTTATTATCTGTCTGTTGAAAAGCTTGAAAGTTGATTCATCCATAATGAAATGCATAGAGAGATTGATGCCCCTTTGCAAAACTATATTCACTATTTCATCTGGAAAATATCATGTGACAACGAACATCATCACCTTCAGTATTGTTAACAAACTAGAGGCTTTAGCCGCCAGTTTTAGGGTTAGGAAGTCGGCCCAAAGCGCTTAGCAGACGCGTACAATGCTGCTAAATTTTTGATAAAATAAACTTATAACATATTTATGCTTTCGTACTATTTACCTTTAGCCATTTCGGAATCCTTCCACTCTACTTTGTACTTTTGTAAATTTTCATTAGCCTTTCCCATTTTTACATTTTGTTCAAAAATGTTGCCTGAAAATCAATTATTACGGACGAGAAGCGTGAGACCATTACAAGTACAAATAGTGATTTGCGTGTACGGTGATTTGTTTATAGTAATGAAACGAGCTCGCATAATATGTTGCAACTGGACATTTGTGATTCGTCCACGCTCGGTGTGATTGATGCGCTTATTTAAAAGTCGCCCGATCGCCAAGAAATTGGCCACACTCAATTTAAATTGCCATACTAGTTGCTAGTCGCCAGATCTCCAAAATTTGGTCACCATATAGAAAAAAGTCGCCAGAATGGTGAAAAAACCGCCAAGGTAGGCAAAACTGATCACCTTTTACAGGGGAAACGTTCAGGGAAACATCGTGCAATATGTTCACCTGAGAAGAGGAGGAATATAACTTAAGCGACAAGGGCTCTTAGAAGCAAATACAAGTTTCCTGACAGATTTGGGTTTTCAATCTGCCTGCGTTAAGCAAGATTTCGTCGACTTACACACTTGACGTCCCAATTAGGCATAATTAATATTAGCGTCTCAGTGGAAAGGCGGTGAGAAAGAATTTTACATTTATTTACATAATAAAACTGACAAAAATTTAATATTCACGGACGTACAATTTTATTATTTAACTAAGTAAGTGCATGAATAAAAGTAATTGTTTTTGTCAATTAACAGTTAAAAGTTTTCATATTTCAAAAGGTGAAAAATGACCATTTTTAGGCATTTGGAAAGGCAGTGCAAGAATTTCAGGTAGCAGCGGATATTTAAAGATTTTTTGTGGGAATTAAGGGGGGCTAAGGTAATTTAGTAATGTCGGACGAGCTTTTCGGGAGATTGTGAGCTGAATGTTGTAATTTAAGGAGGTAGTAAGACTTTAAAGAGGCAGAGGTTAGATAAGGAAAGTACGGGCATTTAGAAAGTTTATTACATCAGTTAGGGCACATAGGGAAGTTCAGCTGGTATTTAGGGATGTTTTGTGGGCATTTAAGGAAGAAGCTGGCATTTATGAGAGTAGCAGGCATTTAAAGATCTTATGCGGGCATATAAGGAGTCTTAGGGTTTTTAGGAGAGTCAGTTAGATTGCAGTTAGGGAGAAAGAAGGCATTTAGTAAGGTTGGGCTGGTATTTGAGGAGGTTAGTATAGAAGTCAGGAGGTTGGTGAGCTAGTTTCTAGGAATGTTGAACGAGCATTTAAGGAGCCTTAGGACTTTCAGGAATGGGAGTTAGGTTGACCGTTAGAGAGATAGCAGGCTTGTAGAATGTTGGTCTAGCATTTAGGAGGGTTAGTGGGCAAGTAGGTGGGTTTCGCGGACACCAAAGGATTTTATTGATTATGCGGGCATTAAGAGCGGTTTTGCTGGTAAATAACGCGGTAATATGCATTTAAAGATTTTATGTGGACATTCATGGAGACTAAGGTAAATATTTAGGGAGGTCGTGAGCAGAAAGTCGTGATTTAAGGAGGTAGCAAAGAGTTGAAGGGGTAGCAGTTATTTGGAAAAGTATTGGAAATTTAGGATGGTTGTTCGAGCGGTTAGGATGGTTAGTTAGCTTGTTTTGAGAGTTTTTAAAGAGTTTGGGCATGCATTTAAGGAACCTTAGGCCTTTTAAGAATGCACCTAGGATGACAGTATGGGAGGGAGAAGGCATTTAGAAAGTTTAGTCTGCCATTTAGGCAGGCTAGGGCGGCTCTGAATAGAGTAGCAATCATTTAAAGATTTAGTGTGGTTATTTATGGAGGCAAAGGTAATTTAGCAGTATCGGGCATATAGAAAGGCTGCTGGAGCAGTTAGGAGGGTTAGTTAGCTAGTGTCTAGTTACGCTGGGCGGGCATTAAAGGGGTTTTAGGGATTTTAGGTTTTGGGAATGCGGGTTAGGTTTACAATTAGATTTAATGTGGGCAGTTAGGTCTATCTTAAGATCTTTAGATCTATTAGGTATTTCCTTGGGTTTTGCATAAAAACATATATAAGACTTCAGTGGGCACAAAACTATGAAAATCCCAAGGACGTCCTTGGGAAGTTCCTAGGACGTCCTATGTCAGTCGAATTAACGTCTCTAAGAGTCCAGTGTCCTGAAGATGACCTAAAGACGTCTTAGAGACATTCGTACTAACATTAGACGTTTTAAGAGCATCCCTAGTATGTCCAAAAGACATGTTATAAAAGAGATCTTAGGGATGTTCCAAAAACGTCTTTAGGACATCTATAATTTTTTTGCCCACTGGAACATTGAAGTTCCACAATTTATAATATGTGGCACTTTTTCCCCGCGGCAGTTTTAACCCGACTTTACCCTAATTTAGTAATTTTGGGTAGGGTTTTCGGAATTTCGTAAGCAGAAGGTCGTTAATAGAGGAGGCAGTAAGGGTTGAAGAGGCAGCAGTCAGTTTGGAAAGTATCAAACATTTAGAATTCTTGTTTGAGAAGTTAGGAAGGTTAGTAAGCTAGCTTTCAGGGAGGTTGGGCGGGTATTTGATATGGCATTTAGGGAGCTTATGCGGGCAGTTTCGGAAGTTTGAAGGGTATTTAGGAAACTTTAGTGGGCATTGTGGGGGGTTGCGCGACACTTAAGAGAGTAAGGATTAGTAAAATAGTACAAAAGTACGCACTAGAAATGCATGGCTCTGTACCATAAAAGAAGCTCGAAAACACTAGACATTAGACGATGCCATTAGGTTATTTCAATTTGGAAACGTACAATTAAAACCTCAGAAGAGATAACGCTAGGTGAAAAAATAATTTTATTGCTGCAAGCTTTGTCAATTTTACCTTATCAACCTAAGATATTTTCACCGCATATGATGATATCTATATTATTTATTATATTGTGAAATATGGAAGAACATAGCAGGCAAAGTAAATGCTACAGAAAATATCCTTTAAATCTAGAATATAATTTCATTATTTGCGTACACTGAGCTCGCTAAACCTTTAGTAGTGGTAAATAAAATTCTTTTTCAATGGTACAGTCTGTTTGTATGAAAATCCGGAAGATTAGCCAGGGCATTTAGATTATTATACATACACTGAAATATAATCAACAACGTTTGAGGAATATGGCTTTATGAAATAATTTTTTATCAGGGATTATTATTTTATAAGGCCTCAAATATAATTTTTTAATGCTAATGTTCTGGAACATTATATTTTTATTTCAAATCACAGGCCTGTCAGAGACCTCACTACCTGATTTCTAAAGTTTTTCACGTGCTAAAACTGAATGAGCTGCCTAAAATACTCCATCATGTCAGCGTTTGCAGATATCTTAAATCAAATGTGACGAAAAGACTCATTTTTACGATGAATAATCAAAATTACTTCGAAAATTAAGGATTCAATCGATTCGGATTTAACATACACTAATCCGCCGAAAACGTTGATTCAATTAAAGCAATTTAAAAGTTGATTTTTTGCAATTCCAATTACGATAAAGTTTTGAAAATTTGATTTTTTCCTGATTAACATTTTTTTGATAAAACTATAGGCATATATGAACAACAGTTGTTCGGCAGTCTAAAAGTGGCTTAGGACAATCTCGCAACTGAAACACTTCAAAAAAGGTCTAAAGGCTTCCAAGAACTCATAAAAAATATTCTATTTTCTAGTTTGTATACAAGATTGAATAATAAAATGCTGTTGAACTCAATAAAAAATAATCATAAACTCAAAAAATCGATTTTTTCGATGATATCCTTATTGTTTTGCACGGCAGTGCTTTCGCACGTTGCAGCCCTATGGCCCTCTTTGCCGCATCTCCAACAGGCCCTCTTACGGTCTGGGACCTCACAACTTGCTGCCATATGACCTACGTATTAAAATGAAAGATTTTTGTGGGACAAAGAGAGCTATGTATTCGCAATATTAGATGTCGTAAATAAGATTTCGATCAAAGCAAGATCGGCGGAAAATTTGTTAGCTAGTTCCTACTATTATTTTGTCGAAAAACTCGGGAAGAATTTTAAAATGGCTAAGACAGCAACTTTAAAGGACATGGCCTTCAAGGCTACTCACTACTCATACACATAAAGAAAATGAGGCAACTCACAGAAGAGGAAGCCTTAAGAAAACACATCGAGAGTAACAAGTCGAGCGATACTTCGGCAGAAGCAGATAAGGAGAAAAAAATCAGCCAGAGCCCTAGACGGTAAGAAAGCAGCACCGTCCGAAGTAATTCGTAAGCAGTTTCAATAAGGTTTACTGCTAAGAAGAAAACGATGGAAGTTTTTAGTGGATAAAATCCCACACGCTTTTTTAACGATTGGCTGAAACATTGGTCAATTACGATTTCTTATTCTTATTTTAGATTTTACTGGTTATGCTTCAGAAAGTTTGGGATTACTAGATTTATTTCAAAAGACAAAGGCTGTGCATTAGCCAATCCCGAATTTACTTTATTTGAGTTAAACTGATCTTTCAAGTTTGCCTGAAGGACGCCAGATCGTTTATACTAAGACCCTCACCAATCAAAATGTCTTGAATTATTTTCAATTTAAAGTGAATGCACATTGATTGACTGAAAGGACTATTGGTTTTAATGAATGAACCTCCTTCAATACTATCTTACGTCACTCCCCACTAGCTCAACAGTGAGTGGGGGTTGAATTAGGATCATCCAAGCAAGGACAAACATGGTATTTTAAAGCTCATACCTAGCGCAAAAAATACGACTCCAAAGTTGAGAACCGAATTATAATCCTAGTGGACCTATATTAATTGAACACCCATAGTTGCATTTATTAACCGGGTTTGAATATACAGGGACCTGATGTTTTCACTTTTTCATGCGTTTCTTTACATTCACGTTAGTCTAACATGTTTTAGGATGATCCAATTGAACTTTAATTATAAGGTTTAGGAAATTTTTTTTCGCGTAGTTCAAGACTCTTTTGAAATTGAAATTCCTTTTTGAAAAAAAGTCACAAAATAGTTTTTTTATTCTCTTTAAAATCATGTAGAATACCAAGTGGGACGGAAATGTCCTCTTTATCTAATTTTCCTCTAAAATTATATTGAACTTTTTTGTTGTGATTATATGTGCAGAAATAATAAATTACGTTCTATATTTCATCGCATATCTTTTATTTCATTCATAGTTTTCCAGATGCTGTCTAAATCTATAGTCCGGGAACTTATAGAATTATTTTTCTGGTTGATTTGATAAAGTTTGTCGAAAATGTATAACGTTTGCTGAAAAGATATTCGTTTTGAAACAAATGGAAATCAGCTAACCTGAACTTCAACAGGAAATTCCATTTCTTTGAAGAGACATCCTTTCGACGTAAGAGGACGTTTCTCTAAGTGAGTACCTAGAAGCGTAAGCAATCCATTGAAATAAGAATTTGAGTCGGAAAAAAGTATAAGGGCGATTCTCAAAAAGTCTGCCATTTTGTATCCAAGCTCTGCAATCAATGACACTGAAGAGATGAGCAATGAAAAAATTTCTTATAATAGGAGCTTAATATGCAAAAACCTTCCGCATTTTGATGAATTTTGATTATTTTTAATTGTAGCTAAAATAGAAACCCCATAAAAAACGTCCTGTCGGTCCCGTGTCCCCAGTACGAGTTTTCTCGGATTTTAGCAACATTAAACTACTATTACCATTATTTATTTATCTGTAACGTAAATTATATCATCAGTATGAATTATACAAACAACAAATACAATTTGTGTCTTCAATCCTTGTTTTATTGATCATTACAAAAATTTTCAAAGTTGTCCTTCGTTTTCATATCCTGTCGGTCTCACGAAAATTTCATTTGGTTTTCATGAAAAAAAAGTTGAAATCAATGTAAATTTGGGTAAGGTTTGTTACTCGGATAGTTCTACAATCAATTTCACCCGTAGATTATCAAATAGTTAATTTGGCTTTTCAAAAAATTAGTGAAACTGCACTCTCAGTCACAGGTACCTTAATTACATGTTCTATCTGTTCTGCCGAAAACTCCTTAATTACTTGAGAAATATTAAAAATTAAGTTCAGATTTAGATTCAGCGAGTAAAAATGTATAGACATTGATTTTTCATAAATTTATAAGCTTATTTTTCATACGTACAAATACACACAGCGCTAGCATTCCTCGCACTTCAAATAGACGAAGGTGCAGTATCTTAAGCCACTGTATTTGAGAAATAAAAATAGTTATGTTATTTATTATTGTTTAGTCCAGCCAGTATTATTTTTATAAGTATCACACACATAATCACAATTTTCATCTCATATCTAGATAGAAAAGAGTAAAATTTATCATAATAAAAACGCTTATTTTCTTTTCTAAGCTACAATAGAGTTATGAGTCAAAATATTTTTTCTTATAAATTTAATAAAGCTAATTCACGATCTAAAAAAACGAATGGCAAAACAGAAAAGAGAGAAGTCTAAACTACAGTTTATTGAATCAGATTTAAAAATTTTAAATCCAAAAGGGGCATTTCTAAAAAAAGTTTAAAAGCTGTAACGCATGAAAATAAAGAAATAATTTCTAACAAAAAGGATGGTCTATTTTGGTCTCGAATAGTTTCACAATAATTTTGTACACAAGGAAAACCGTGAGGATTAATTCACTGACTCGCTATTTGCCTTGAGGAGTCTCAAATTCCTCGCGGATTTTCTCAAAGATACTTTCAATAGAGCTTAAAGTTTTTAACATTTATAATAATAATAATACCTACTTTTACTTTTTTCTAATAAAGATTGAAGTGCATTTTTCCTTTTGAAATAAAGCTATTTATTTCTACATGCACCTTCGAGAAAATATACTGTGGAGGCTAGGAATTTATAAAAGAATAGAACATGTACTACACATTCGGGAAACTTTTCATGAAGACATTTGATCTTTTTTTGAAAACGGAGGTTTGGAAATAATAAATAAACCAGCCCCCATGATCTTCGCGCATTTGCAGATACTCGCGATATTACTGCATCACACAAATGACGATAGGCGAACGATGAAGTCTATACTTTCTTAATATTGATAAGAAAATAGTACACTCTAATCACAAATAAACGCCTGCGCATTAAGTAGAAACCTGCTAAGCAGGTAACGAAAAGGTTTATATTTTTTTATTCCGAAACTGTTTTTAGGCAATATCTCTGATGACGATTTTGTTGTCAAAATGTACTTTTGAGCTTTATTATCCGATTTACCAAAAAATATGTTTGTATTTAAGATAAATTTTATAGAATTTTTTGACGATTGAAACGACAAAAATCGAGGGACAAACTTTAAGGTTTTAACAATGTTATTTGTTTGGTTTGCAAAATTTGCATAAATTAATGTTTTATTCTTCTAAACTTTACAAACTTGATTTTTACAGTTTGATTTCGCGGAAAATTTAGCTTTTGTAGTTTATAACGCTGCACGAGCTTTCCATTAGCATAATGACCAATAATTTTCACATTAGTTACTTACTATGGAGAAGATGATCAACTAAAACATCGTAGCATGACCATTTTATCGCACGCTCTGATTTATGATTCTGTGGCCTCCACTTACCACTACACCCAGTGGCGTAGCTAGCCCTGAGGGGCCCTGTATCAAAATTACTTGGGGCGGCCCTTTTCAGGAAAATAAATAAAAACTTCATTCATTAATTCTTATTTGAGGGCCCCCGAACCCCGTGGGCCCAGTATCATCGATACGACTGATACGGCGGTAGCTACGCCCCTGACTACACCTTTAGACGCCGTACCTGTGAGCTCCGTTTGCATCGGTCCGCTTCGGATATACACAGTAGTGGTGAGTGGTGGGACGTTTTTCGCAGGCCTCTCGTTTTTTCTTCGGGTATTGTCTCCGTTTAGCCTAATAACCAGAGAGTATTCGATTTTTTCTGCATAAGATCCCTTTCTTCGAGGTCACGCCCACACACCAACACACACTTCCTGTATGGCTACTTAACAACACACATGCACACACACACACACACACACACACACACACATGACTCGCGCGCGCGCGAGTCATCAAGATTCCTTCCGAGATCGTTTTTATAAGTCAGTTTCAAGGGTAAAAAATGATTTCCTCTTTTCGTTCAATTTTATGTCAAACTCTATGCATCAACAAATTGATTGCTTTTAATCATTTGTTAAAAAACATGTGGAAAATATTGCTCATATCTGAAAAGAATTTTTCCCTGAAGCAGTGAGCGGATTAAGGTATTTGCCGTCGCCAGGCGAATGGAATTTAACTAATCAATTTTGGGCTTTCGTTTCTAGTACCGATAGTAGAGTGAAGTTTTTGTGGTGCTGTTATTTTTGGCTATTAAGAACGGGGAAGATAAGTGAGCGTGATGTATGTTTGGTGATTGAGGAACGTAGGTGTGATAGCGTGAGGGAGAGTGAAGGGTTTGGATGAAAGGGTGAGTGAGTTGAAAAATTTAAAGATAAAGGTTGATTTTGGGGTTAGGTTAGACTTTGCGTTCTGAAAATTTAGGCGAGGAGTAAGCGACGTATTATGAGTCTTACTTAATAGATAAAGTAGGGTAGATTAGTATGCTGGTAACTCGGAGGCCAGAAAGAGGGCTGCAGATGAACGACGCGAACGAGAGTAATGGTAATGGTCGACGTAGAGGGAGGTAAAAACGCTAAGAAAAGGATAAAAAGAAAAACGCCGGAAAGAGAGAAGAGTGAGGTGAACTTACTGATGAAGATTCAAGCAATGTTCACAAGTTTTATAGAGCAGACACGTGGGATGCTGGAAGATATTAAGAGGCAAGGGGGGAGGTAAAGAAGCAGGTACAAATAATACGGAAGAAATGGGATGAGTGGTAAGAATTATGGAAAGGCGAAAAAGAGAAAGTCTGGGACAAAATGGAAAGCATAGAAAATCAGCAGACAGAATGAGGAAAATAGGAAAAGAGCGATTATTATAATAGAAGAAAGAGTTTGTATCGAGCCAGGATACAACAGAAGGTAGGGCAGGCTTGCCAATAAAACATTAAAGATTGCGTTGTAGGTTGACACAAGTCGAAAGAGAAATATAAGGAGAACAAAGAGCAAAGAGGAAGAACAATATAATGATCAAGGGCTAAACATAATTAGTGAAACGGAAAAGGAAGAGATTAAGAATCTGATTAAAGCTATAGGAGCACAAACCTGACAGGAAAGAAGGAGAAAATGATTGATTGAAGAAGAGTAGCAAGGTAATAATAGGGAAAGATAGAGTTGGGTTAAACGGAGAGATGTGGATATGGGACGAAGAAGTAGAAGAATTGAGAACTTGTGAAACAAGAAAAGGAAAAGAGAAGGATACAGAAGAGTTAAATAAGAAGGAAGGAAATTCTTTGGGGTTTACAAAATAAAAAAAGCGCTAAAAATAAGGAAGGGAGGAACGGGAGGAGAAGATGGGAGAAGAAGGTTGGTTTCTGGAATGTTTCAGGATTAAAAAAGAAGAACAAGGGTTTTTGGGAAGAATTGACAAAACGGGACGTAATAGTGATGAGCAAAACATGGGCGGATGAGAAAGAATAAAAGGGAATAAAAAGAATGTTACCGAAAGGTTATGTATGGACGTTGCAAGAAGCTATGAAGGAAAACGTTAAAGGTAAGTGGATGGGCGAAACGGTCGCAGAGGTGAGAAAAGAATTGGCAGTAAAAGGGAGTAAATAAGTAGTTAGGAATGAAAAGGATGGAACAATGGTCAGAAGGATTATAGTAGAAAAAGTCAAAATAGCGGTAATTTGTGTATATCAATGAAGAGAGGAAGAGGAAGGTTGGAGAGTAATTAAGAGGTTAATGGAGGAAAAGAAGGAAAAGTTGGTTTTGATAGGAGGTAATTTAAATGCCTGGGCTGGCGAACAAGGTGGGGCGTGAAATAAAGAAAAGGTGAAAGAAAAAAAAAAAAAAAGGAGTTCAAAACAAAGGGAGACAGGCAGAGAGAGGAGAAGGTTTCTAGACATAATAGGAGAAACAGGATGATTTATATACAACGACAATATAAAAGGAGATGAGAAAGGAGAGATTAAATTTATAGGGAAGGGAGAGACATTATAGACTACATCCTTGCGGAAGAAAGAATGAGGAATATGATAGGATGTATGAAAGTGGGTAATGAGATAGGGTCCGAGCACTTCCCGGTAATAGCTACACTAAAAGGCGGTGCCCATAAGCACGGCAGTTGGAGAAAGGGAAGAGTGGCAGAAAGCAGCAAGAAGAAGGGAGTCTAGGGGGTAGATAAACTGGAAGAGATTAAAGAAAAAATGGAAAAGGAGAAGATTAGGTATCAATAAGAGGAGAAAGTAGACTCGTTATTTAAAAGATGAAAAGGATCGATTGAGAAGGTAAGGGATCAGATAGGTACAAAACAATAAAAAGAAGAGGATAAAAGAGGGTGGTTGGACCAGGAATCCAAGGGTAGTAAAGAGAGAATAAAAGAGTGTGTAAAAAATTGAGGATGGAGGACATGCAGAAGGCTGAGTTCAATAGGAGAAAAAGAGAACATGAGAGAATGCTTGAAATGAAAAAGCAAAGGGAAAAAGAAAAATGCATGGAAGAAGGAGAAAAAGCGATGAAAGAAGGTAGTGTTTGGGATGTGATAAATAAGGAAAGAGGAGGAGAAAGGAAGAGTGTGAATAAAGAAATAGAAATGGTAGAGTGGACAAACTATTTCACGGGTCTATTAGGGGGAGACCAAAACAAGATGAAAGGGGAAAAAAGAAGGATATTAGAAGGACAAATGGAGGAAGGGAACGTAATAGCAAGAGAAGAAGTGGATGATGCTATAAATAGATAAAAAAGAAACAAGGCTACAGGAGAAGACCGCATGAAAAACAAAACATCAAAGTATGGAGGACTAAGATTCAGAGAACGGTTGTTGCAGACCTGCAACAAGGTCTGGAATGGAGAAGGGCGGCCAGAGGAGTGGATAACAGGGCTGGCGGTACCACTTGTCCAGAAAGGGATAAGCAAGAAGGTAGAGGAGTACATAGGGATCACTTTCATGTCAATTGGCTACAAAATGAATGCCGAAATTTTAAGAAAAAGATTAGTGAGTCAGGTAGAAGAGACAGAATGTATTCAACACAATCAGAGGGGTTTTAGAAAAGGTATGGGAACGATAGACATAATTTACGTACTAAATTATTTAGTTAACAGTGAACAGAAAAGTGCTGTGGCAGGCAATGCAAGAGAAAGATCTAGAGGAAAAGTTGGTGGAGAGGATAAAATAAATGTTTACTAAAACCAGGATTAGCGTGAAGATAGGGAAAAAAGGGCAGGTATTTTAAACAGGTAGAAGTCTAAGGCAAGGGTGCCCGTTGAGTCTGCTACTATTAAAATACTACTGGAAGATTTAGAGGAGAAGCTTAAGAAGAAAGGGGAAGGAGAAACGGTTTTCGGAAATAGCAAACTATACTCTCTAGCTTACGCGGACGACGTAGACCTGTTAGCAGACGACGATAGGAGGATGAATCTAATGATCAGAATATTCGAAGAGTTTGTAGGAGAAAAGAATGTGACGGTAAACATAGAAAAGACCAAGGTGATGTGTTTCAGAAGTAGAAAAAGGTTAATAGATTACATTTGGAAGATAAACGGGAAAACTGTGGAAAAGGTAGAGGAGTTCTGTCACCTAGGTTTTTGGTTTGAGGCAGGAGGGGGAAACAAGCTGCAGGTGAGGGAAAGAATAGAATGTGCGAGTAAAGGTATGTCGAGGGTCAGGTATGAGGTATAGGAAAGAGAAGGTTCAAGGACGGTTGGATAATGAGGGTCTGGTTTTTTGGTTTGGGCGGCATTGTGTTATGGAGAGGTGACCCGGGGATGGCAGGAATATCGTGAATGGTTTAGGTCGAAACATAGTTATCAAATATAGAAAAATTCTAATAATAAAATAAAATCACAGTACTTCATCTCCAAAATGAGTATTTGTCAACTTATTGTAATTAATATCAATCGAAATATATTTCATGACAATCTGAAGTGAATTAAAAGTTGAATAATTAGTATTTTTTACCTATAAAGTAGAGTCGTTATCTAATGGATTATATTATGAAACGCAGTTCCACATTTGCTTTAAATTATATAAACTTTAAAAGCTAAATTATTGGAGAAAAACATTTTATGTTTTTTGTTGTGAAATTTTTGGTTGTGACATTGTTTATTTTAATCCTATTTCATGGGTACGGTTTCAGTTTTTTGTTAAGAAAATGGCATTTTTTTGAACTTCTTTCTAAAAGTGTGTACCGTCGAAATCACATTGTTCAAAAAGAAAGATTTTAGTTTTTGCGGTCGACACTTCTTGACGTGGTAAAATTAAATGTTGCTTTCAAAAAATGAAGTCTCTAAACTTTGCAATTTTATGTAAAGTAAATGATGAAGCTTTTAAATTTTTTCTTTAAGACAATAATCACCTTGTATTTTTTATTGTTGCCAAATCAAACAACTTTAAAGGTCTTCCTAAAATTCAAGAGTAATTATATACGAAGAGTCGACAGTTGGCTCAGTCCCTCCGCGAATTGACTGAGTGGTGTCAGGCAAAGTCCAAAGTAACACTTTCACTTCAGACTCTGACTCATTTTTTATATTTTTATTGTTCTATAGTGTAAAAAGTTTCTGAATTCAGGCATTTTCAGAAAAAGCTGAAAGCGAATTTATATATATATTCTGTGCAAGGCACCAGTCTATTATTTGTAATAATTAGTATATTAATAACATCAATGGTTTACTGTTGATTCACTTGATGTAAAATCATTGAATATACGTGTAAAATACTTTCTTTTACAAAAGATAAACTGTGAAATTTTATAGATAAAAGAAAAATAAATACAATATTTATTGTAACAACTAACTTTCCAGTAAGAAAGAGTTTTTAAAATTTGTTATTTTATTTGTTATATTGTTATATTGTTATATTTGTTATATATATATTGTTTATATTTGTTATATTGTTATATTATATTGTTATTTGTTTTATTTGTTATTTTAAATTTTGTTATTAAAATTTGTTATTAAAATTAAAATATTAAAATTAAAAATCGAAAATCACTGTTTAGACGACGCTACTAAGATTTAGCATGGCAAATAAAAAATCTGTCTTTCATTAAAATAGGTAAATTTAATATCTGGTTTAAAAATAGTTTTGGACACCGAATATCATATTTAAAAACTAATTCTGAGTAATAAAACTTCAAAACAAAACTTTCTCTCAATTTCCTATTAGTTTCGTTACTAATGGAAAATTGATCTCCTCAATCTCTCCCTCCCACCGCCCTTTTGTTTAGGGACTGATGCACCTACTTACATAACACTAAACAATTCTACATAAAGTGCATAACGTAGGTACTTATTTATAATATTGTTAATAATGAACGTAATTACGTTCTCATATTGATTTATGGTAATCTTTTTTCTAACAAAATCAGTGAGAAAAAGCACGAAATAGGTGTTTTGTTAACAAAATTTGTTATCACGTATTACACGTATATCGAATAATTTTTCATCAAATACATTAACAATATGCAAGTACTTTTATTAATAATCTAATTATTACAAAAAATAGGCTGGTGCCTTGTATGGAATATGTATCCCTGAATTCGCTTTAAATTATCGGCTTTTCTGAAAAGACTTGAATGCGGGAATTATTTACACAATAGAAGAATAAAAATATTAAAAATAAATGATTTATGTTTTCTGAGTCTATTTACGTTAAATTGGACACATATCGAGTTTATTATTTTATTTCTTTTAGATAAAAACTTGCGTTGAATAAATAATTGTATTGAAACCAAAATTGATAAATAAACTCAATAGGTTTTCTCGAAAATTTAATGCGGAAATAAGGGGAATGTGGGTAAAAATCAGAAAATTCGCTAAAAAAAGTTGTAGTGGATTTTCGTGGGTTGTAAAAACGATTCTAATAACCATATCGAAGAATAGAATTGCCAATGGGTTTCAAATTCTAACATTTGTACAAAGTTAGAATTTTGGACATTAGGAAGGAAAGTTACTTTAACGTTGTAATAATTTGATAAAGACGTTAAAAATGCCCGCAGTTTGTCCATATATTTTCTTCTTTGCACGTTTTTCAAAGTTATTAAAAAAACATTAAAAAATTAGATAAACCTTTATAAAACTTTATTAAGACGCTTTTTAGACGTTTATAAAATGTTAATTGAACGTTTTATAAATGTTTATAAAACGTTCATAAAACGTTCTAGAATGTTTATTTATTGCTTTTTTATTATAAATTCAACTTTTTGTTCATTTCTTTACAAATATAAAACGAGTTTAAATTAAAATTTCTCTAGTGATCTCAAAATTCACGGCTTTTGCTCTATCTGTGGCCATTTCCGAGATATTAATAATCAATGAATATTAAACGTTTTGTACACATTTATTTTACGTTTAATAAACTTTCAGATGGATAGACTGCGGAGATTTGCAACTTCTTTACAATGTTATTGCAATGTTGCTAAGAGTGGGACGATGGTCGTCGACTCTCCGGAGAGGCTCTTGCTCTCGGTGGTTCGGAACCTACCTTAAACTGTTAGCTGTATAAAGGATAGGGAAGAAGGTACAAGAAAAATGTAAAACCTTACGGGACACATTAGAAGCTTCCATCTAAGTAACAAAAGTGATTTCATAAATACTAAATCAAATAACATGTTTCATTCAGAAATGAGTATGCAACGTTTTCTGTCTTTGTAATATCGCTACAATAAATTCAAATAAAACATCTTACAAATCAAGTCTTTAATGATTTATTCATGGTCTGTTGAAGCAGCTTTTTCGTGTTTAATTGACAGGGTCAGCAAATGATGTAAGCGATCTTGTTCCACGTAGATCTCAGTCGATTTTTAATAAGAAGCAGTTTACAAAAGGCTCTTTCACCTGACGCAACTGATGGTGTCCGAACCAATAGCCGCAGCACGACACATGTTTGGTGAAATATTTTTTCATAGCTATGATCAAAGATCAGATTGAGAACTTCGAGAATTGTATAGAACGAAACTTTGAGCTGAAACGCGTTCCGCAGTTTGCAAAAGACTTACGATCATTCAAAAGACTGTAAGCTATGCTTACTGCTGGCAGTCAGCCACATGAAATGTAAACGATATATACGGTGACCCATTTAAATCCATAGGCCCGAATATCTTTTAAAATACTTTATCTTCGAAGAAATGGTTCCGAGAAATGTTGACCAGGACTGAGGGCACCATTTGACTGTACCATCAATTTTTACCTTGAGGTCAATATTCAAAGTTAAGTGGAGGTACGACCCTTTTATTAAATGAGAACCCCTATTTTTGACTGCGGATTTGAAAAGAGCGGGGAATTTCATGTCAAAAATGACCTGTAAAAAAACGGTTCTGTGACCTTGGAAAGGCAGTAGCAATTATTTAGGATAATATGTAAAGACTATGACTATGTAGTTACAGAAGTATCAATCTTGACAATGTCACTTCTCTTTGACAAGTTACAAAAAAGACACTTAGTCCTTACTTTACTGATTTGTGGATCAACATGAACAGCTGCTAGAACTGCTACAGCTCGTGCATAATTTTCGCTGTCCTCATGTTATCGGTGTTAACGAACAAGAATCCCATTGCGAGCTCTTTCAGTCAAATTACTTATTGTTAAATTAGTAGGATGTCTTCTGTTTGGAAACCGTTCAGTGTAAATTCTTGATGCAGCGTTGTAGTAAACGTGACATTCCCCTAAAATTAGTATCATATCAACGATTTCATTAGATACGTAATCAGCAATATTGCGGAATTCATTTGGAAACTATCAAATTTTCGATGAATCAAATTACGAATATGAAATCGGCAGCATTTAGAATTTTGAAATATTAAATTTTTCCTGCATAAAAAAGCTTAACACCAAATGATAATGATGTCGGAAAGAAGCATCAATATCAGGGAAACAAATGCCTCGCGATGGAATGTGAATTTAGTGAACACTGCGGTCGATCATGACGTACATACATCCTTTTAAGCCGCTGTTTCAAGACTTTACGCTACACGGTTTCCACGCAGAAGACATCCGACATAACTAGTACTAGTTACAGAGAAGTGACATTGTCAAGATTGTCACTTTTGTAACTTCATAGTTACAGTATTTACATATTATCTGAAATGATTATTACTCTAAGGTTGTGTTTGGGGGGCGTGTTGTGATCACAAACCACAGCCTGAAATCTACTAAAAAAATTCATCCGGGCACAGAGTTCAATCTAAGAAAAATCATCTTGACCTTCAAGTGACCTTAAAAATGGATCTGAAGGTCATGCTGGTCAATGTTATGAACATCTGAACATTTCAGAGACTTTTTTAAAGTATCCTGAACGTTTGTTTATCCCGAAAAACCAAGACAATACAGAAAAAGGACGTTTCTCAAACATTTGACCTTAATTTTTTACCTTTCCACGGTCACAAAACCGTTTTTCCACAGGTCATTTTTGGCGTTAAAGTTCCCGCTCTTTTCAAATCCGTAGTGAAAAATAAGGGTTCTCACTAAAGAAAAGGGTCGTGCCTCCATTTGACCTTGAAAATTGACCTGATTGTAAAAATTCATGACACAGTCAAATGTCCCCCACTGTCCTAGTTAACCTTTGTCCAAACCATTTCTTTGTAAATAAAGTATTTTCAAAGATATTTGGGATTATAAATTAAAATAGGTCAACGTGTATATCGACAAGTGGGACGGTGGTCGTGGGGGTTAAAGCGCTGGCTTTGAGCCCACTCTATCGGCTTGCGGGTTCGATTCCCGCCTCAAACTCTGGAAGAGCCTCGGTCCCCCTACCACCACCAAGTAAGTGTGCGGGAGGTGTGTAAAGGATAGGGAAGGAGGTACCAGAAAAATGTAAACCCTTAGTGGACACATTGTGTGCTCCATTTAAAAAATCCAAATTACAACGTTGCTACATCGTTAAAAGAACTTTCATTTCTAACGTTACAATTTTTTAATGAGTTTATTTTTTAATTGAATACAATTTTGAGAGAGAGAGCTGATTATATTATTACCTTAATAAATTGTTGATACAATATTGGTACTGTATTATACCAATAATTTATTTAAATAATAACATAATAAGAGACAACTCCAAGTAATTTTTATAATTATGATTTATTCAAAAAGCATGGATATTATAATATTTTATTGTAATATCTATATTTTTTGCATGAAAAAAGTAAGAAAACCTAAATTATTGTTACCGAATATTCCTTAAAAATACTGAAGCCATACTTACTAGACAATGATAAATCATCTGCTTGATTTATACTATATTCTCAAACACTCTAAATTACATAAAAAATAAATAATGCTTGCTTTAAAAAATGTATTCTCTCAAAAAAATAATTGTTGTATGCGTTCTAGTGTAAAGGTAAACAATTAA
This sequence comes from Druon quercuslanigerum, assembly GCA_010014905.2. NCBI lineage: Eukaryota > Metazoa > Arthropoda > Insecta > Hymenoptera > Cynipidae > Druon > Druon quercuslanigerum. Next base: position 26,721 of record JAAAKG020141926.1, read on the forward strand.
TAATCTGATTAGTATATATATTTAACTATTAAGGTCAAGTCCGTGATCGTTTGGTGTGGACTAATTGGAGAACAACTTATTGGTCCGTATTTTATGGATGGTACTTTAAACGGTGTTAAGTGCAAAAGAAAAAGTGGTTTCAACATGATGGTTGTCCACCGCATTATTGGCCAATTTTGCGTGAAGTACTAAATCGCGAATTCATGGTGACTGGATCGGCAGATGAGGTCTAGTAAATTGGCCTGCGAGATCGCCATACCTTACATCGATTGATTTTTTTGTGGGGTTATTTAAAGAACCTGGTTTATTAGGAATTGCCAACTACTCTGAGGGACATGAAACAGCGAATCAAGAATAATTGTAACAACATAACACCAGACACATTCTGCATTTGTGTTCAAACGTTCGAAGCGTAGATAAAGAAGTGTATTGAGTTGGAGGGATACCGTTTTGAGCTCTTAATGTAAAATGTTCATCGAAAATAAGATCACGAAAAGTTGAGTGTAGCCAAATAAGGCCAAGGTGTTTCCAGCTGCTTCACCTTTTTCTTTTAATAATTATTTTATTAAAGATAAAAAATTTGAACCTCATGCTTTTAAATTACGACATTTGCCTTTTGGAATTTAAATAAAAAAATTTTGTTGGTGGTACTCAGAATTTTTTTTACCACGGATCGCTCTTGCCTAGGCATGGCCGCCTTATTGGGGTACGTGGAGTGGCCCTATTAGTATATACGGCATTCCTAATATGGCCACTTGACATTTTTTTTAAACTTGAGTTTAAAAGATACTTAATCCGTCTCAAATAGCGAAGCACAAATTTGGTGTGTAGTTAAATAGTTTCGCTAACAGTTAGTCAAGTTACAACTCTGAAAAAAAGGATTACTGGTAGGAAGTCAATTTTACTTCGCTGAAGTAAGCGAAAGTTCCGTTTATTATCAAAAAATATTTATTTGAGGCAAATAAATACGAACTGTCGGTCGAGGACAACTATTTACTTGATTGAAAGAAATATTAATTGAAGACAAAAAATATACATTTTGCACCAAGTGAATGACTCATTGTTCCTAATAAATGTGCCATGATTTAGAATAAATATTTCTTTCAAATGGGGAAATGTGCATTGATTGAAGGAAATATATTTTGAAGTTAATCAAATATTTTATAGGCTCCATAAACTATTTTCCCACATCAAATTATTGAATATTTCAAGCACAAATATATATCGCCGATGTAATAAATATTTGTTTGGCCTAGACCATTGGAGAGTGCAATAAAGTAGTTAATACTTCAATTGCAGTATATATTTTCCTGGATAAGCATCTAGATTCGTTTTGCTTAAATTATAATTAGCATTTTTATTATTATACGTATTTAATTTAAACAACAAATCACAGAATTTAAAATTGAACTTGGGTCCATCGCGTATTAAGTATACAAGGCTGACCACGACGCTACCGCAACATGGAAACCTCGCCATAAATAATAAAGAAATATTTCTTAAAATGAAAATAATATGGGTACTTAATTTAATAGCCTATTTATTTAATCTAAAGAAGTATTCAATTAAAACAAATGATGCTAAATTATTAAATTTTTAATTAAAAAAAAATTGCTTTGTTGGAATAAATGTTTATTTGTTATGAATAATTTTATTCTAGTAATCAAATGAAATATTTTCTTTTACTGAAGAAATAAATATATATGTAAACAGAATACCTTTTTTATCTAAATAAATGCTCCATTTCTTTAAATTCATAGGCCCTTTGTGATAAATAAATATATTTTTTAATTAATTGATATTATTTTGAATTGAATTATTATTTACTTGATTTCAATAAACCTAAATTCTTGATTCAAATGTGGAAAAATTATTGTTTTAAAGGCATCTAAATTAGGTCAAAGAAGCGAACTCTTTAAATCAAATATGGCTAATCTAGGCCTTATGAATCAAGGAAATCACTGCCTCGAATGTAAGAAATATTTATTTTAATCAAGAAAATACAGCTATCGAATTAATTTCTTTAGATCAACAAACGATATGTGTATGATTTAAATGACAATTACTACTGTTAAAGAATATTTTCTTGATACTGATAAATAGGATTCAAGTAAATAAATTTACTTGATGCTAAGAATTATTTTTTTCCAGTGAAGGTGCTCGGTTAAGTAATTGGCCGTGGGGTGTCGGCAAACCTTAAGGCGGCTTTATTAATGGTATATATTGTAATGAAGTTTTCGAGATTAACCTGGAAAAAGGGAGAAAAACTTCACGGGGTCTCGCCGAAGCCAAAGCTGAGCATAATTAAAGTTACGCGCACGTGCGAAAGTAAACCACTCTCAAGCCAACTCCAAATAATTTTAATATGGATTAAGTAGGAAGCTTTAGAGAATGTTATGTCACGCGAAGTACAAACAATTATATGAATGTAAAATTACCTATTCCTTTTTCTTGTGAATGACACGGAGAGCACGAATGAAAGCTGTGAACGTGCTAAAAAGAAATCCGACCGCGTGTCAACAATGTAAAAACAAAACATAAATATGAGGGATCGGAGTCGACAGCAAAAGTACCAGAAGAGAAGCAGGAAGACGCACCCACGGCGACGACGAATGCAGAGTGCAAAACATCCCAAACAGCCAAAGGTATCCACATTACAGATCATATGAGAGCTCGCAAACATTGAGCTGTCAACAGCAGTATGTAGCTGTCCGCCAGTGACCATAAGGAGAAGGTCCTTGACGATCTCGAGAGAGAGGTAGCACTAACCGGCGACCGGCAGAATTGTGGTAGTACTGTGACCAGCGGCGAGGGGCAGCACCGGACGGGCCACCAGAACAGACAAAACTAACTCTGCAACACCACGTTGCAAGGCAACTAAACGCAAGTCAGGATAACCACGTTAAGGTGGAGTACGCGCGACCAATGGCAACCTCAGTAGTCCCTTGGACGGAACCAATAAGCAGCACGGATCCTATCAGGGATGAGCACAGGGTGGAGAACGAGCATTGGATCTAGCCCGTTGGCACCAGCCAATCAACGGCAGCCGCACCAGAAAGTCGGAAGGTCCGAAGGTCAGATTTCGGTGGACCCGAAATCTGAGAGACATAAAAGCGAAGAAAAAGGGGAAAGGACGATGGACCCCCAAAGCACGGTAGCAGCAGCCAAGTGGCTACAGAGCAAGTGAACTTTCCTTCACCAGTTGTAAGTGCCTTCTCGCCTCAACTTCGATCCGCTGGAGATATTTGATCTTTTATCGCGAGTGTTTCAGTGAGGTTGGAGTGAACAATCGGCAGAGACCCCTACGTGGCTCGCAGCTTAGAGGGCCGCTTCACTCAAAGACCCAATGTAACGAGTTGTGGCGAGTGAATCCCCGCTTTTATCGTAGTAAGGATTCCGGAAGTTAATCCTTTTAAAATTTAATTTAGTTAAGAGAAATTGTTCATGTCCGATATAGTAATGTGAGGTTAGGTTAGAGGTCTGAATCTTACGTAAAAAGAAATCTTGTTGGTTCATTTCACTTTTCTGTTCAATCACAAATAAATAGATTTATATTTCTAAATGGTAATTCAGTGATAGATAATTTTATTTGGTGTCTCTCTCTCACTCACGAGAGTTAAATCCCCCCACCCACCCTTTCTATCTTATGCTTTTTGTTAGTCGGAGCCGATGACCCTGTCAGAGGACACCGGAACACCTTCATCGTGGTTCAGATAGAGAGAACCCTGTCTGGCGCTACATAAAAGTAAAAGGAGCCTCGAGGGTTATTCGTGGGCCAAAAGTACGTAATCCACGAACGCAGTTCATTCAGGCGTGACAGCAGGTAAGTGGCAGCGGCCGTGAGAAGTGAGAGAGAGTGGGAGTTTTGAAAGTAAAATTGGGCGAGAGACAACGGAGAGAAGACCCGAACTGTTGTACTGTTTTTTCTAGGAAGATTCGAAGTGCTTTTACGCTTGCATGACTCCCGATTTAATGGGTATATTTACAAAATTACCACAAATCTGAACCTTGTCAATCCTTGCGCGACAATTATGGCGCATCCAGTCCTGCACCTAAATACGAACGGAGTCGATGAGGTCCTGCGCGAGCGTATAGGGCGGTACTTCGCGCGTCAGGGAGGTAACTAGGCGGTACCCTGGTACCCCGAGGACAAGGTCCTATAGGGGCTATAGGGGCCAGGAGCATCGAACGAAGGGATCGAGGTGACGGCGCGAGGCCCCCCGGAAGCTATAAAACAGAGAATCGGGTTCCACCAACCGTTCACCATGTTGGAGACGATATTGGCCAGGGATGGGGGGAGACCAGGCTTGGGGGGAGCGTCATCGCCAACCTACACCGCCGTTCACAGCAGAGACATGTGGAGGGGAGGTGGAGGGGCAGTGCTACAACCCATTAGGGCAACGACACCGGTTGGTGAGAGCTTGGGAACCAACAGTGTAGGAGACCTTCGTTTTGCAAATGTTGACACTAGGCCTTGCGGAATTTAAACTAGGGCTAACGAAATAGACGTGCGCTAAGACATACCCCTTCATTTGGGCTAAACGGTTTCCGGAGATAGCGCGGTACCGCGGAGAGATCAGGGAGTAATTAGGAGGACTGAAGGTAACGGTAGGGTTCAGGGCTTACCGATACGAAACCTCGAAATTCAAGCTTCAGTGCCGGATGAGCCGTAGTATTATGACCGCTTAGGTGGGTAGATCTACGGGTCAAGCGACATATTAATTACCGACCGTGAACGCCCTAATGTGTGCTCCGTTAGTAACGACCTCACAACCGATTTTTACCGCCGCGGTCATTAGAGACCCAACACCGCGAAACTAAAAACTGGTGCATGGCCATGGAAACCGAGGGTTATTATCCCCCAGTAGATTATCAGGAGCCCCGCACACGAGAATTCGCCACGCATGAGTACCGCGAACAAAGGCCAGGGGCAAGTGAAGGGCGACGAGCCTCTTCCCCTAAACGAACCCGACTTTAGCAAGGGATAAAGTGCTTGGGCCCGGTAGACTACGGTAAACTAGGAGCAGAGTATAAAAGTACGATGCAGGGTATAGAGCCAACATGAGCCATACTGAGAGCCATGGCAAGAGAATACGGAGCAGAATCCCACGAGTGGGAGGAGATATATAGAAGGAGTAAAAGGAGGTATATAGAAGCCATGCGCAGCAAGACACGCTTGGGTGAAGGGTTCCGCGTGAATTTGAACTGAAAGCCACTATGAGTTACGGGTACGCTCAGAGATATGCGAAGCCCCATGCGACCCCTCGGAAAATCAAGGGACGTGAAAAGAATCGTAGAAGGGTGGAAGGTGAGTTCCAATGGAGAAATGGCTCAAGCGTGGACAACTTCTTGTATAGGGTTGAAGAGGGCAGAGCCGCTTCTTTCCTCACGGATGAGGATTTTTAGTCGCGATGCCCTTTCTGTTAAAGGATATTGCGAGGCACTGGTTCCGACAGAACAGATTGAGTTGGAATACGTGGAAACAGTGAAAGCGCTATTTTCAGGCCCGCTTCGGGGATACTTTCTGCCAAGAAAGGCTAGAAGAGCAAATTCTCTCACGCAGGCAAGGCCCAGATGAACCAGTTGCAGACTACCTGACCTGCATGTACAGGCTCTACGAGCTTCAAACTAGGCTGATGGATCTCGAGATCCATACGCGAGTATACGCGAAACATAGATCCGATTTAAGGAGGGCCATTAGCGTTACTAGTTTACCAACTACAACGGACTGGCGGTCCTAGTCATTAGGTGAGGATCTGACTCCACCGCTCCCAGAAAAGTCCCTGATCTCTAAATACGCGTACAAAGGAAATGGGCTCCCAGTCAAAAAGAATAGTTCTGTGGGCGCTGTCGCCCCGACTTCAGTTGATAGCGAAATCACACAGAGCTTGTCAGAGTTGGCCCAGTTTATCAAAACGCTCATTGCAGCCTTCAGTAATAAGAAATGTGGGTCAGGCCCGATCAGGAGTATAGAAGAGCCTACGGGTAAGCCTAGGTCCGGGGAGCCCAATAGACGTAACGACAGGAGCCCCCGGAACCGAAGGAATTCGCCAAAATCGTCTGAGGGGAAGCCGGATCGATCTCCAATAAGGAGCTCAAAGACATCCACCTCGTGAATACAGGTGGATGATTTGGAGGTATAACGTTGGAACTGCCGACAGAAGGGTTACTTCCAAATTGGATGTTCGACAAATCGGTGGCGCAATTATTGCAAATATTGGGTCAGCTCTTCTTCCTTTAGTCCCGAATTGGCCATTTAGGATGACTGATGTCTACCTGGAGCGGATAGGCTGGAGTTAGTGGAACCGGCAGCAGTGGGGACAGCCCATGAAACGAGTTCCACTCTCGTAGGACCCTTAGAGACTTCAGCGAACCAGGTTCCGGTAACGCGCACGGTACAAATCGAGAATGCCATCGTTCCAAACACAAAAACGAGGATCAAAGAGACACCGAACTCTTGGCAAGAGAATGAGATGATGCTGGCACTGCTCAAGTCGAATGATCCAACGGCAGCATCATCAAACGAAACTCCTTTGTAACCGTTACGGTTAGAAGTGAAGGAGCCTCCGAGGGAAGACAGAGGGCTTACCCTGCGAGTCTTTACGACTGCCCGAACTGGTAACACCCATAAAGTCCTTGCCCTAATCGACGGCGGAGCCTCCCGAACAGTCATGGGAGATATTGGTTTAGTCATTGCAGAGAGGTATCAAGAGACCCTGCATCCGGCACCGAAACAGGCAGTTATGACTGCAGATGTTACGGTCAGCCAAGTCCAAGCCACGTGTTATCTCCCTATCGAGATTGATCGTGTTTCTCGAATGATGAAGATCCATATTGTCCCGAGCATGGGTGAACAAGTATTCTTGGGTATGGTCTTCATCCACACATTCGGAATCGTGCACGATGGGAGTAAGCAAACTTGGTATATATTGGACTACCCGGAATTAGTCCACCACTATACCGAGGAAGGTACCGAGTTGGAAGGGGAGAAAAAGGATGAAAATCCAGCAACATTAGACCAGTGTTGCGGCCTCAGAGAAATTACAGCTGAGGAGCTACAAGACAGTGTCTCCAGAACGTGGGATTTTTCGGCCCCCACCACTCTTCCATATGGGAGGAATACATTCTCACGCTGCGTGTCGGTGAGGCGGCTCTGCTATATGCTGTGAAGACCAGCCGAAAATGCACGAGCACGAACCCGAGCTGGCCCGACAATCCCCAAGGACGATCTAGCTAC
>JAAAKG020141927.1:0-11737 GCA_010014905.2 Druon quercuslanigerum
TAGTGTTTTATTGGCCATTTGATCGTAGACACCCTTTGGTCCATTTACATACTCTTTTAAGTAGTATATTGCATTTTCGAATGAAAAGGTTGATGTTGACCATGGTGGAACGCTGTACCTTACAGATTTTACACAATGCTTTAAGGCGTGAAGATTAAATGTCACGTACTTTTCGCCATAAAGAACTTCGAAAATGCACAAAAATTGAAAGAGATCGTATTCCGTCCTTCGTAATTCGTGTTTGGTAATACTGCTTTTAAGTAGTGTGTACATGCTACTGATAAATAGAGCAAAATGTTTTAAAGCATATTCTTCAAGGATTCCCGTCAAACATGGAATTGCGTAAGATAGCAAACAACTGTGCCATTCTGACGCTTTCCACATGCATTTCTCCATTGTCAGTGGCCTGATATGTCTGTGAATTTCTTGAGGTGGTGCCATTTTCATCAAGTGTGAGATGATTTTATCCTGGTCTTGTTTTGTCAAATGAATAGGGCTCTGTGGATCCGTCCATACCTCCCACAAGTGAAGTATGTTACCAAGTAAATCTCCGTGTAAATAATCCCTGGGAAAACCCCACACCATATCAAAATCACCCATTTCAGTCAAAACTGAAAATCCTTTCACGCCATTAATTGATTCAACCTTTTTTATTCTCTTTTCTTTTTTTTTCTTTGACGCTATCTCAGTCGATACTTTTTTCTCCTGTGCTTCTTCGGTAACTTCATCTTCTGCTTCTTCAGTTTCGCTCTGTTCATGTTCGTCTTCAGGTTGTCCAATTTTTTCGTCTTCTTCCTTCTGTTCATGTCCTTCTTCTTCATTAACATTTACAACTTTTACTTCTCTTTCTTCTTTCGCTTTCAAAAACAATTCTTTTTCTCTTAAAATAGCCTTCATGTCCCTTAAGTGTTGCTCGTGACATCTGTCAGGAGGCTCGGTTTCTTCCATTAGAAAGCGAATGCAACCATTTTTTTGTTCACCGCAGGCGAGACACCAAGAACACCCATAACGGCCATTGAATTGAACTCAATTTTCTACAATACGACGGGCGACTGTATCAACGCTGCATACGAAAGGTCTCAAAATGAAACGAACACTTTTTCTGTCAATGTCCAAAGTGAAACCATTTCCCAGGTCATTAACTTGTTGTACGAAAGATCTCATGTGCATATTCATTAAGTCAGGATTAGGTTCCTTTTTTCCATTCCATAAGCCTGCCAATAATGGATACCGAAACCGCAATTTCGGAGGCAGTTCGTTGAGCATTAGTAATTTTGGCCAAAATCCCTTTTTTGAGCTATTATTTATAGGTGCCCCATCCGTGGCAAATGTAATAGTTAGAATTATGCAGTCTTCCTTCGTTTTTGATACTGTTTTCTCATAAAGTATTCCATCATAAGCATCCTGTATAATTCCGTCAATTTGGTTTTCTGAAGTTGCGTTCTTCAAATTATTTAATAAACCTTCCTTCACAGTAGTCATTTTCAGTAAGGACGCTATCTGATACCGTAAGTCGCTGGATATGAAGTAATTAGGTGAATTCATTGATAGAGTGTACTTTTGCAGACACTTTTGACAAGCTATCAAATGCTTCTTAATTATTTTTTAATGTGGGCTTCTCTAATTCTTTGCAACAGATTTCACAGTAGAAGTGATACGTAATTGCATTGTTAGGGGAATCAAATATTTTAGATAAATAGTGATCGCTAATATCCCATGCAGCAAATAATGGATCGGCAAACAGTTTAGTTGCCTCAATCAGAGCACGTCGCCCCTTGTAAGTCAGATTGAACCGCGTGCTTATTACTAAAATTAAAATAATTACTTCCCACACTCTTAATCCGGATTCTGAGAACATGACCATATCTCCGTCAGTAAGTATATAATCTTTCTTTAAATTGCCTAGGGTATTTTACTTTCGCGTACCTGATCATGGCCCTGTGCATCTGAAAACAAAATGGCGATCCATTGGTGTCCTAAGGTATTTTCACTTCAACCACCAGCTAGCTTCACCTGGTGTACTGCTGAAGAGAAAACAAGCAAAGGTATTATAACCGTAGATGCGGTACGTGTTGTCAGAGTGGGGGAACTATATATATAGGACATCAAATTTTCTAGACTACAATCGTTCGAGTTTGTCGTAAATACTTCGTATCCTTAAAAACGACTGTCGATTTTTTCGAGTATGGCCAGGCCTTTGATTAGAAAAGGATTTGGTTGATTGACTGATGCTCATGTTAGATTGATAGATTCTGTTCTATTAGACGCATCAAGTTCATTAATAAAAAATTTTCTCTCTGTGATAATGTCATAGAGCTCGAACCCAGTTTCCTGCACAATAGTTAGTAGCTCCAAGATGGAAATAGAAGACAAATTTTCCATAGTAACACCAAAATGCAAGAAGCGAAAGCTCGCTAAAACGTATAGCAACGGCTCGGACAGCGCCAGCAGTGGATAATCCTCGGCCACCTCAATCAGAGGATGTAGTCGGACGTCGAGAACTTCAGTCGTAAGTGCGGCACTATCTAACCCCAAAGTAGTCCTTGACACGCGAAATTCTAACGATAAAAAAACATCCACAGGACCGGAAAAAATACACCCAATAAATATTATCGTAGACAAGGGTAAGCACCCCTATTCCGTCCTGCATACACTTTTAAAAGATTCAGTAAAATATAAGCCAATCGTGTACAATCTCGGGTCAGACGTCTATTCCGTTCGCGTGGCCTATATTGAGGCCTATCGCAAAATTATTTTAAATCTAGATGAAAAAGGCTTTCAAAATTATCTATATAAAAGCAGTGACTTTTCACCTATCAAAATATTATTAAGAAACATCCCTATCGCGTACCCGGAAGGCCTAGTACACTCTGAACTTAAAGAGGAAGGGTTCACTATTACGTCAGAATCCATTCAAAAGACGTTTCTGTGAATTACGTGTTTGTCATTTTCAGATTCAGAAAGTTATAACTGAATCGGTTTGCGACTATGTGAATCGGTCATATTCTCAAGCAGCTTCGAATCTGCCATTTACTGTAATGACCATCTCAAGGAAGTTCATATTGAATCGATTTCCTTCTTCTTGAGTGACACCGACTTTTTTGAGGTTAAGCTGCCATATTTCACACGATTTTTTAAATTTGTAAATTATTGAAAGATTAAAAGAGACAATGCGCAAGTCTAGAAGATTTCTTTTGCTATTTCAGTTCTAGATGTTATAAAGGCTTTTGCGGCATATAAGTAGGTAGAAAAGATTATAACGACTATAAGTCTTTAAAAAACCAATCGGCGGCAATCTGGAATCCCAGTGACAAATATGCAATTCAAAAGCCTTCGAAACCCATTCCAAAGAAGTGAATAGATTTTTGTTTCCTGTGAACCTACAATGTATTGCACATATTAAAATAAAAGTTACAACATTAGAGTTTTAGAAACGTAGGAAAGTTTCTTAAAATGCTTGAGAAAATTTATAAGCTTATAGGAAATTTTTTTACATTTTAAATGATTTTTAAAATTTTTGATAACTACTCTAGACAGATGCCAATATCTTGAAGAATTTAAAACGTTTTAAATAGATAAGAGATTTTTCTAATATTTTTTAAATCCTATAAAATAAAAAAATTTCTTCAAAATCTCCTAGAATCTTTCCTGACACATCAGATACATTCGACAATCTTTTTTTTAACTTTCTTAAGAATCTTATAATAATTATATTTATATAAATTTAAAAACAAACTGATAATACATATTTTCTTGCATGTGAAATCTTTACCAAGTCTATAATATCTAAAAATACTTATCTCAACATTACAAAATTTAGCTTTTACAATTTTATTTTAATTGTAAAAAAATTTTAATTGGAAGTTGATTGTAAATAATTGTAAAATAAATTCAACAAAATTTATTTTATAAGAAATATCTTATGATTCTAAAAGGAGAAAACAATTCTAAAGGTAAGTATTTGTAACATCTTTACAACTAATGAACATATTTTTAGAATTACTACAAAAGACGCCTACAGTTTGGTACCCCTGTTGACTAGTTCTTTATCCACTATGTGCTGCAAAACGTAAATATTGTCAATGGTACTCCTTCCCCCCTTGAAGCCCGCCTGCGTCTCCGGCAGTATGCCTTTCCCCTCAACATTGTTCCGCAGCCTATCTGCCAGCACCATCGCGTATATTTTGTACGCCGTATTCAATAGCGTAATTCCTCTATTAATTTTCTCTATAAGATACGTTACAAAGTCTTACCTTTAGAATTGTTTTCTCCTTTTAAAATCATGGGACTTTTCCTCATAAAATAAATTTTTTTAAATTTATTTTAAAATTATTTACAATTAAAATAAAATTATAAAAGCTAAATTTTGTAATATAGAGATGAGTATTTAAGGCATTAAAGGTTTTCTTAAGTTTTTATATACATATATTGAGAAAGCGTGTGAGGTCAAGTTAATAAATTTTTTGCATTTTCTCTTAAAATCCCAAAAATTGTGATTACATCCTATGATAGCATGAAAAGAAATGCGTCCAAAAAAGAACCTAAAGAACTACAAATATTTTAATTTTATTGCATTTTACAAAAAATTAATAAAAATTCGAGTATTTTCAAAAGATGCTTAGAGCATTCAGAAGTTTGGAATAAATCAAGAAATATTTGAGCATTCAAGATGTAGAAAACTTGACTTATATAATCTTCTAAATTTTTTTCAGGAATTTTAAGAAAAAGAGTTTTTTCTCCTCGAAATCTTTCGGAATTCCTTTAAAGCTTCTGAAATTTATTTTTTAAATCTTTAAAAATCTAAATTTCTAAAATATTTAGGTTTGAAATTCGATTTGAATCTCTTTCATTCTTCTAAATATTTCTTCAATTTGATCGATTCTCTGCATCTTTTTAAACTCTTTAACCTTATCACATTGAAACATTTCACTTTCTACACTCTTATTTTAAATTTTAGGAAATGGTTTGATGTGTTTCAAAATCTTCTGGAATTTTCTTTGAAAGTACAGTTTTTTAAATCGAAAATCATTAAAAAAATTTACACGAATATTAGGACAATTATTTTTTTTCTAATCTTTTTAGACCTTCTTATCTTCTAATCTTTAAAAATTATTCAAATTTTTCCTATTTTTTCAACGCTGCAAAATTAAAAAAATTCCTTTAAAATTTTTCAGATGCTTCGACAATGTCTGAAATCTTTTGTAATGTTTTAAAATGTTTTTAAAAAAATCTCTTGAAACTAATTTTTCGAAATAAAAAATTATTTAAATTTTTAATTATTCTTGCGCCAAAGCTAGAATAAGATCAAGAAGCAGTTCCGTGAATTAATGTCTTAAAATTTCGCTCTATATAGGAACCTAAAAGAATTTCTTTTTCATTTTCGTGAAAAGTTGAGTAACAAAATTGCGCAATTGGGCTTAATGAGAATTATGTTTCTTATTTTTTCTAAAATTATATAATATGGCAAAGTTGCAAAGTTTTGCTTAAAATCTTTTATACCCTTTTTAAAATTTGAAAAAAGTAATTAAAAATTTTGTGATCTTTTCTAATTTTCTCTCAGAATTTATTCCATTGCATTTTTGGTTGAAAATTTGCCTTTTTTAATTGAAAATCCAACTATACGTTTAAAAAATTAATTGTTATGCTGTAAATTCGATTTTTATTTCAAAATATTTTTCAGTTGAATATTCATTTCTTCCATCGAGAATTAAACTCTTTTTCAGAAAATTTAATTTTTGATTTAAAAATGTAACTATTTTCTATTTAGTATGTATGTATATTAAACTCTCTCTTTTCCGGGTTTGATTGCTTCCGCTCCTTGTACATATATTTTCATAATCATCCTTTGTCTAACTTAACAACTACTTACATTCTACTATTTCGCATCATATAATATAAATAATAATAATAATAATAATATTAACTCTACGAATGAGAGATCTTGCAGGGCTTCCGTTTTCTCCTCCATAAAAATGCATTTGCAACGATATTGAAATCAATTTTGCTTTTTACTTTCCTTTTTCAGGATTACCCGTGTGGCTTTGCCCTTATCCCTTGCTTTCCCTTGCTTTTTCCAACTTCTTAATCCACATCACTCCCTGTCCATTTCCATCCAAAATCCACCTCGCACACTCATCCACACTCAACTGTCCATCTTCCTCTCCTGTACATCTCCCTAATACATGTGCACATGACTCCATTTCGTATCCACAGACAGTTTTCTTTCTTTTTTATTCTTTGCAGATATTCTGGTTCCGTAAACCCTTTTACCATCATATACAATCCATAACCCCTTCTCGTACATTACAAACACTTCTATTTTTTCTCCTTTCTTCCTCCTATTTTGAACTTCCCAAATTGCTTCTCGCCTCATTCTTCCGCATTTTGGCCAAACATGCTTATGTTATTCTGCTTCCCTCTCCCCTTTTTAGCTTCTCTTCAAAGCTCCAGGCTCTATTAATTTGTCTAATAACCAATTTTTCCCTCTGACTAGACCAACGCATCAAACAACCAGACCCACATTATGCAATCGTCCTTGAACCTTCTCTTCCCTATACCTTATACTTGGCACATCACTTAAATCGTACATTCAATTCTTTTCCTCACCTGCAGCTCGCTCCCCTCTTCTGCCTCAAACCGAAAATTTAAGTAACAGAAATCCTCCACAACTTCCACTTTTTGTCCGTTTATTTTCCAAACGTCATTTATTTTTCTCTTTTAATTTCTGGAGAAGATAACCTTTGTCTGTCTGCGTTCATCGTCAAATTTTTTGCTCCTACATACTCATCGAAGATTATCATCATTAGGTTCATCCCTTTCTCATCATCATATATGCTAGAGAGTATAGTTTGCTATTTCCCAAAACCGTTCCTCCTTTCCCTTTCTCCTTTAGCTTCTTCTCTAAGTCTGCCTGCAGCATATTAAATAGTAGCAGACTCAACGCGCACCCTTGCCGTAGACCATTTCCTGGCCAGAAAACTTTCCCCCTTTTCTTTCCTATCTTCAACCTAATCATGGTTTCAACAAAAATTTAATTTTTCCTCTTCACCAAATTTTCCGTTATGCCCCTCTTCTTCATTGTCTGTCATAGCGCTTTCCCTTACTAGTCACTAGTTTCCCTTTCTTACTCCCTAAATTTCTGTTAACTAAGTATTTAAGTACGTATATGTTGTCTATAGTTCCCGTCCCTTTTCTAAATCCCGTCTGATTGTGTGGGATAGTTTCTTTTTGTTCTACCTGACTCTCCAATCTTTTTCTTAAGATTTCTGCATATATTTTATAGCCGACTGGCATGAGAGTGATCCCTGTGTATTGCTTTACCTTCTTCCCTTCCTCTTTCTTGACAAGCGGTACCAGCAATCCTGTTATCCACTCTTTCGGCCATACTATTTTCTCCTACGCCTTGCTTCTTATTAGCCTATCTATTACCTCAATCACTTCTTCTCTTGTGATTTTATTCCCTTCCTCCACTTCTCCTTGGACTATCCTTCTCTCTTCCTCTTTGGTCCTATTTTGCTTTCCCCTTAATAGACCCTTGAAATAATCCGTCTATTCCTCCATTTCTATTTCTTCATTTACATAATTTCTTTCCCCTCTATCCCTACTTAACACATCTCACACCCTAACTTCTTTGATCGCTTTTTTTACTTCTGCCTTATATCAATCCTTACACCTTTGTCATTTACTTTCCTGAATCTTCTCATGTTATCTTTTTCTTCTGTTATACACCTCCTTCTCTAATTCCCCTTTTCTCCATTTTCTTAAGCACTCTTTTATCTCTCTTTACTCTCCCAGCATTCTTTGTGCTACCAGCCTTTCTTTACCCCTACTCTTTCTTCAAAGTAACCAGCTCATCCTTCACCTTCTCAATCGACCCCTTCAACCTTTCAATTAACGAGTTTACTCCCCCCTCTTTTTCATACCTAACCTTCTCCTTTTTCATATTTTGTTTAAATTCTTTTAATTTATCTACGTCCCAGATTCCCATTTTCGTGTTCCTTTCTCCCAATTTTTCCATTCTCCCTTTGCCGCGCTTATTGATGCCTCCTTTTAGTGTGGCTATGACCGGGAAGTGCTCGGACGCTATCTTATTCCCCACCTCCATACTCCCTATCATATGCCGCATTCTTTCTTCAGCCAAGATGTAGTCTATTACTGTTGCTTTCTTTCCTATGAATGTGATGTCCCCTTCCTCATCTCCTTTCATGTTGCCGTTACATATAAACCATCCTGTTTTTCCTATCTCTAGTAACTTCCTCCCCTCCCGGTCTGTCCCCCTATGTATAGAGTTACTTATATATGCCTCCTTTTCTTCATCCCAAATCAATCAACATTTTTGAAATTCACTTTAAAGTAGTATATTAGTATATAAGTTATAATTATAAATATGTATAATGATAAATTTCATAAATTAAACGAAAATGTTAATAATTTGAAGAAAATTCTAAAAGGGAGTCGAGTTGGTTGTGGCCAGGTACGTGATAAATACAATAGGACCATTATATGAGGGTCCCATCACTTCTCAGTGTCGTGTAGGTGCATCAGGTTATAATCAGCAGAAAACCCCACTGAAACGGGACTGGCGGCCCACAGTGGGGTAAAGTGATATTTTTTTGTCAAAATTCAATATCTTTCGACAGGAATAACATAGAAGGATGAATCATTTTGGAGGAAACATCGATGTCAAAGTTGACAATTTTTGGATAAAATTTAGATGATCGATAACTGAATCCAATATGACAGATAAAAATCCTTAAATAAACTTGATCTGAGTAATTTTTACCACTTGCAGGTTTTTGGAGTCGCAGATTTCGAATACGAAGTAAAAATGTAAAAAT
This sequence comes from Druon quercuslanigerum, assembly GCA_010014905.2. Lineage (NCBI taxonomy): Eukaryota > Metazoa > Arthropoda > Insecta > Hymenoptera > Cynipidae > Druon > Druon quercuslanigerum. The sequence goes on from JAAAKG020141927.1 coordinate 8,838, forward strand.
TCAAAATAATGGATTCAATATTGTGGACAAAAATTGTATAACAGAACCGATATGACTGAAAATTGCTACAATTAAAAATTTTAGAGCTGGTATTAAAAATCGTAAAGCATTTGATGAAAATGCCTGAAAATTTAAAATTTGAGTAAGATTGTACGTAAGTATATAGCTACATTATTATAATTGTTTGATAGACCTGTATTCGATTTCTATTTATTTCATAAATCATCCTCAGTAATTTGTCTCTTAACATTTTCTTATTAACGGGTTGGTAGATTTTGAAACTATAGATAGATAGAAACTGCCTGGCAAAATCGCAACCGTGCCTCAAAAGTTTGTGCAAACAAGAGTTCTCTCTTGCCCACGGGTAGAGCTCATAATGTAGACAATACGTCTTATAGCAAAAATTGTCCAGCTCATCAAGTTTTAAGTGCTTTTTGCATTTAAATGCAGTCAATATTGTTAAAATGTTATTAACTAGTACAACACTGATCTCTAAAGTCTGAGCAAATATATCCGGTTATGCAAAGCACTTTCTTTCTTTATTGCCCGTATTGGTTGTACCATGTCCTTGTTAAACTTGGTCCACTTTACCACCTTATTTTGTGTATAATTTCTTTTGCACAATAAGTTCACGTGATTCATATCCCTGCTTAAAAAGCCGGATTGGATCCGATAGAAACCGGATTCGACCCTGATAGAAACCGTATAAGTCTTGTATACGGGTCTATCCGGGCTCTATGCATAAAATTATTTCCAGTCCGGATATTTTACGAATCTCTCCGGGGTCTATCAGGGACACATGACCTGTATTTAAGTAGGACAATCTAACCGGGTCTATCCGGTATCCTTCCGGGACGTGGAACCAGAAATTAATTTTGTCTCAGTCATAATGATCATCTACCCCGGTCTACCCGGGACCTATGAGGGACACGAAAACAATAATTAATTTCTTTTGAATTCTAAAAAAATGTCTATCTGGGTCTATATAGGACCCATCTGGGAGTTTAACGTTGAAAAAAGAAAAAGTCTTGCAGTGTATGTTTATCCGGGTCTATCCGTGACCTATTCGGCACACGAAAACAAAAATTAATTTGTTCTGATATGAAAAGAAACTTCTATACGGGTCTATATGGGGCTTTTCCGTTGGAAAAAGAAACAAGTCCTTCTGTGTGTGTATTTATCCGGGTCTATCCGGGACTTTTTCGGGGCACGAAAACAGAAACTGATTTCCTCTAAATACAAAAGAAGCGTTTATAACGGTATACTTTCTCCTGCGTAGGCCACGGCAAAGATCAACCAATCCGTGCACCCTATATTCATATGCACAGAGTTAGTTTCAGGTCAGCCCTGAAGAAGTGAATTGCAATGTTCACGAAACGTCGGCAAAATTCGTAGATTTGTACACGATTGAAACTCGAAATATCTCCTTTTATCATAATGAATCATCGTGAAAGTATTCAATCTAATATTAAAGAACTCTACGGAGAGAGTTTTCTTACTACAACTAACACCTTTAGTAAGCTTAGGACTTCTCAAGGTAAGTTACTAACATCTTTAGCTTTTTTAAAACAGTGCAGGGACAACAAAATTGTCCCAAAATTCTTACAATTAAAAAATAATTTGGGAACATCAAAATCCACATAAATTTTGCATAAAACAAGTTTGCTTCTCTTAAGAGAAAGAATAAAACACACCAAATTTGTCTTACACACTACCTCCAAAAAACTATTAAAACTTCATCTTTTCTTATAAAATAATCTCAGATTTGAAATTTGGTCTACATTAGACCGCATAGCATTTGAACAATCTCAACGGATTAAAAATCTTCAAACATAAAAACAAAAAATAAAATTTGACAAATTACTTCCAGTAAGGCAAACACCACTAGCTAACACAGTAAAAAACATTTCTGATCATCCTCTTAGCAACGAAATGATTTCAGTCTTATCTAATGGACACAATTTTGTAGTAGATCCCTATAAAATCCCGAAAGAAGAAATAATCAGTAATTTGGAAACCACAATCTATACCCTTCTACCTCAAAAAGCGAATGACATACGACGTAGGACGGCCAACATTTTACGCCAAGCCCAAATGCCGATACATACAAAAAAGTTAAAAAGAACCCCACAAAAATAATAGTCAGTAAAACAAAAACCCTTCTAAAAAACACTAAACTTGACAGAGAAACAATATGTAAATTAACACCTACTAATCCCACCTCTCCAAGACTTTACGGACTTCCAAAAATCCACAAAAACAACATTTCACTCAGGCCGATCGTCAGCGCCATAAACTCATCTACTTACAAGCTAGCACGCTTCCTCGCCAATAAACTGAATCCTTTCACAGGAAACTTTGTTACCCACTTCCAAAACTCTTTTGACTTTATCAAAAACATACATCAGAGTCGCATTAAACCCCAAGACATCATACTGAGTTTCGCCGTAACATTTCTCTTTACGACCCTGGCGAACCGAATGAACGGAACAGCTACTCTATAGCATATCCATATAGTAGCCATATAGTAGCCCTTCTGTAGCATGCTATAAAAACTCAAAAAAAACAGCAAAATCAATTTTTAATTACTTGAAATTCGGATTCTACGTTAAAATTCCTATTAAAACGACACGGAGTAATCGCAATAGTTTTTTTGAAGGGATAAAAAGTTTAAAAAAATATAATATCTGTCATTTACACAGGCCGAAGGTGGCTTCATGCGCAACATCTTTAACTAGCAGTGAATAAGCGTTCCGTCGATAACTTTGAGAATTTTGTCTGGATGCTAGCGCCACGCAGTAGAGTCCTCGGACTTTACGCGCAGAAGAAAGCTGTTGAGTGAAAAAGTTAGCCAACAGCAATTTAGAAATAAGGCAGTGAATGTTGTCGTTCAAGGAAAA
>JAAAKG020141928.1:0-11737 GCA_010014905.2 Druon quercuslanigerum
AGGATGATGAGTAAAGGAAGGGGAAGGAGGGGAAGGGATGATGTGGGAGGGGGGGGGGGGGGGGGGGGGTTGTTAAGGGCTTCAGAATAAAAAAAAAAACATTTTTTTAAATGTTTTTTTTAAAGCATGGATTGAGCAAATTAACTCAAACCTTTTGTACATTATTAAGTATACGTTTAGCAATATTCTGTAATTTTTTCATGCGGAAACTTTGAACATCAAGCCGGTGAGAGAACTTGCCCCAGAACGATTCAAAAAAGAACAATTTGCGGTGTTTACTATATCTCGGTCGGAAATGATCTTAAATCAAAAAGCATTAAAATTTAGTTAAAGTATCATCAGATCCCCCTCTTCCCCAAAGTTCTATGATTATTATTTTTTTTATTTCAAAATTTTTGGTGGGCATCTAAAGTGTAAACTTCTTTTTTCCACGAAAAAATCTGCCATTTTGTGAGACGGAAACTTCCTTAATGTAAAAAAAAATTCACTAAACGTTGGGGGGAGGTATTTTATATATAAAAATGTGTACCAAGTTTGAAATAAATCGGTCAAGTAGCTTTTAAATGGCAGTGAACACGGACTTTGAAAAAGTAGTTTTGAGAAAAACGCGTTTAAAAGTTTATGAGTCAGAGCTATATTGTTAAAGGACAGGAGACTATCTAGACAATAACTTCAAGAGTTTTTCTCAGATCGACTTAAAATTTTGGAAATACATTCTTAAAATGTTTAGCAATAAGATCAAACAAAAAATTCGATTTTTCGACAGTGCAAACCCTTACCCCATCCCCACTTAAGAAATCTATTTCTGATAATAAGGCAAAAGCGCTAATTGTTTAAAAAATAGGTTTACAAAAAAACAAAAATAATCGCACCTAGATATTTTGCAGAGGAATGTAATGGTTCACTTGGTTATTCTATCCGACGCATACCTTTTTATAACAATTGCAGAAATATAACAAACAGTGTAATTGCTTAAAAAATTGTTAAAATAAAAAAACTAAAAATGCACACCGAGATATTTCCATAACGAATCTAGAGATGTTCTTACTTTTCGGATCAAAGGCTGAGTTTTTTTAAAATTAATCATACAAGTTTCATATCCATATCTAAAGGCACGCAGCAACAGTGCAGTGAACAACAAGTGCGCTAATTGTTTAAAAAATGTGTTTTTAAGAAAACCAAACAGAATTGCAAATAGATAACAAATATTGTAATTTTTTAAAAATTTGTTTTAAAAAAATACAAAAATGTGTGCAGAGATATTTCTGAGACGAATCCAGAGATGTTTTTACTTTTCCGATTGGAGGCTTAGTTTTTTCTCAATTAATTACACAAGTTTAAAATCCATATCAACAGGCATGTAGCAATAGTACGCTGAACAAAAAATGCGCTAATTGTTAAAAAAATAGGTTTGCAAAAAAATAAGAATCGCACCTAGATATTTTGGAGAGGAATGCAATGGTTTACTTGGTTTTTTGATCCGATGGATACTTTGTTTATAACAATTGCAAAAAGATAACAAAGGTTTTTTAAATGTAAACTTATTTCTGAAAGTTTTTCATAACTTCTTAATATTTTAATAAATAATAAATTTTAAATGATAAATATATTCATCTAAAATTTTCAACTTCACAAGCTTTTAATTTTTAATTCTTCAAGTCTTCAAGTCTGCAATCTGACACATATACCCCTATGTATTTTGATGCGCTGAATTCAAATCCGCCCTCAGAATTTGTCCGCCGTTTGGAAGTTTAGCCCTAAGCTCAACAAAACACCTAAAACTGGCTAAATAGCTGTTATTACGTGAACAAAGTTAAAGAAAAATATCAAAAACCAAAAATCTCAGTCAAAATGTACTCAAACTTATGTATTTTGATACGATGTATTCAAATTCATGACCTAAATTGGTCCAACAGGTCTAGGTTTGGCTCTAACCTCAAAAAAACATATCAAAATACCAAATAAAGCTGATTTTGGCCTTTTAAAGTTGAACAATAAAAAACTTACACCTCGAATCTAAGCCCCTTTACGAAAATTTATGATAGAAAAAGAATGACACGCGTGTCATTCTTTTTTGTTACTTTTTTTGTGTATTTTTTTGTGACCACATGAAATCGATGGAAAAAACGATAGGGTAAACGATAGGAAAAAATGATAAGAGGACAGCCGAAATTGACTTGCCCTAATTGGCCATAATTTATAATAATATCGTATACACTTCATATGCGTCGCACGCGTAATTTGGCCAATATTATACGAGTAAATTTAGTCATTTATAAATATATTTAGAATAAAAAATAAACTAAAACAAATATTTTGAACCTCATTTTCAATCCGCGTGTGCAATCCATATTCATCACAATTCAGCAGAGCTCGAATTTACGAATTTAAATGTGGGTACAAATTGAACTTGTTATTGATGATTTTTTAAAGACTTCCTGTCCAAAACCTTTGTCAGGGTGCCGAATCAGTGGTGTCAGAACGCGGATATCTCTGAAAGGGCAGTAGCCATTCCTGTGTATTTTTAAATTGACATGTGATGTAAATAACCTACAAATGAGCTTTTGTGTGAAGAACGGCCGTATGTCGAGTCCAGTCTAGTCACGTGACTAACCTGCTCGAGAAATAAAACAGTGCGATACGGAAATACACGATTACAACCGAATGGAAATTCGGTTAATTCGTAGATTCGTAACATGCGTAAACACAAAAGTTGGTATAGGAGAAGAGTCAAGTGTTGGAATATCATGAGTTTTTTTTATGACCATACTGTAAGACGGTTTAATACAGTTAAATTTTGTATGGTTTTTTAAAATTGTTTAAAGGCCTTGCTATCAGAAGAACTTTAATTTACCTAAGCTTTTTTATGTAGGTGAAATATTTTAATTTTTTCAAAGGCCTTTTTTAAATCAGAATATTCGATAAACTTTCGTGAGCAATTACAAATTCAAGTTATTTTTTGTGAATATTTAGTATCAAATTTTTGAAAACAACAGTAATACAAAAGTCATTCTTGTCTCTATTTCTAGAATGTTCACAATTCTAAGGCCATTATTTAAATCTAAATTAGTGGAAATTTAACTATTACCTATTAGGAGAGCTTTAATTTACCTAAGTTTTTTATGTAGGTGATATATTCACATTTTTTTAAAGGCATTTTTAAATCAGAATATTCAATAAACTTCCGTGAGCAATCACAAATTCAAGTTATTTTTTGTGAATATTTAGTATCAACTTTTCAAAAACAACAGTAATACAAAATTCATTTTTGTTTCTATTTCAGACAACTCACGTTTAGCGGGAAACTACTATTTAGAATAATCCAGAATTTTACTAATTCTACAGCGGAAACCTACTATAATTACTGAAGGGAAATAGTTGTCTAAACTAAAAGAAAGTTATAGAAATAGGAAACGTGGCAAGTAAAAAAGGTTACTGTAAGAAGACGAATGTGCCATATTTTGAAATTTATTAAATAAAAAACATGGCTTTATTTTACTCATAAACACGCTACGTTACCTTGACGGCACCAATAATTTTTTCAAGGTTCATTTTTTTATTAAATGGCTTTATAGGGGTGCGGTTTAGAAAATTTTGTTGGTGCATTCGCTTGTTTTTTTCTTCATATTTGATTTTTAGCAAGAAAGTGATCCTTTGCATATAGCGGGTGGTTATTCGATTTTTTTCTGCATTCACCAATTCACCAATTCCTTATTCTTCCTAAAATTTTCTCTCTGTTTTAAGTTTCGGCCCGTACCTTTTTCGTTGGAGTCGGTACTCAGGAAGTAGCGTGATATCTATTTGTTTTGGAGACTCGGACCCTTTTTTTTGCGAGTTCAGTGCCAACCAAGGTTCTGCCGAGTGTAGTCATTCCGATTCTTGAACCAGTTTAAATTAAGTGTGCTATTCGAGACCATTTATTATTATAGTATTTAATTTTAAGTCAGTGTTTCTTTTGGCCATTCAGTGAACAGGTATTCGGAAGCTAGTAGTGACAGTGAAAAATTTTCTGATGCTGCATGTAATCGACTTCTTCTGTGCTTATTCTTAACACTGAAAACGTCCCGAGACAGGCTCTACGGGACGACAACCATGCTACTAATGGATTGTTTGCAATATGGTGCAAGCCTTGAGACAGGCTCTTAGCCTTGATAAACGTAATTACTGAATGCGTGATTGTTCTCAACATTTCACTAGTCCCGAGACAGGCTCTCAATTTTGAAAACCATCCTGCTAATGGATTGTTTGCAAAATTGTAAATGCCTCGAGATAGGGTCTCAGATATGAAGAACCTACGTACTGATCGTGTGATTGTTTGCAATTTTCCAAAGCTTCGAGTCTGACTCTCAAGCGTGACAGAAATACTGATAGTTCTTTGTTTTCAACATTGTAAACGCCTTGAGAAGGCTCTCAGGTATGACTGACTCATTAAAAATAAGAGACTATATGTTTTTCTCTTGTTATTTAATTTTACTCAAACCTTGATTGGAATCTAATAGGCTAACTTTGGATTTGTTTCTCCGCACGGAGAGGGATAGATGTTTAAAACTAGATATTAAAAACCTTAATATTTAACCATAATATATAGATATTATAACATAATTTAAAATATCTTCTATTCAATGCACAATATGATAATGTGATAGTCTTTTTTTATATTGGAAGCATGAAGACCATTCATATTTAGAATATTTACAAAGCGAATTTTATCAGAGCGATGTCACTGACGGGAGGCGTGGCGACAAAGAATTTTAGCCCCACTTTGTCCGCCCGCATCTTGAACAATCATCGCGTGTGTTGTGGTTCTTCGGATATATGTTGTGTTCAAAATTTTGGTGAAAAATGGACTAAGTACTTTAGGAAATGGATATTATAATTTTTTCAAGAAAATAAAGACTTTGCTCAAGAGGCCTCACGTATTTTAGGATTAAGAAGCATTGAGCAAGGTTGCAAAAAAATTATTAATTATCAAGAAAGGGAAGAATGCTCGCGGATTTGGATGTGAGGGGCACAGGACTACGATATGGGATCCTTTTGAATTTGATCGAAACTTGCATAATTTACAGGTGATTTTTGCATAATTAACAAATATTTTGAATATCTGGGATTCTGCCCTTTGACATCTTGGATGTTGTCAGGTGAAGTATTCTTTTTGGAAGGTACGAATGCTCCACTTCAATATCTGGATTTCAGGCCCATGTTTAAATGCTGAAATGTTACCTGGTGGTATCTAGATAGTCTTATTTAGTAGCTGTTTTCTCCGTCCGGCTTTCAGCATTGCATAGGAATTTCATTACTCACTTCCTTGCCTTCTCATTAGCCGTTGTTCGAAGTTTGTAAGATGGGACCCCTTGCTGGCGATCTATTCTGTCAATAAGATTGGTTGCAGGTCTGCAAACATTAAAAAGTTTATGAACATTCATAGGCACATTTTATTTTGATAACCAAGGATTTTTTGCAGAACAAATTGTCCTGGGTGACAATATATACTATTATTAATAATTATACAATAATATTCTAACATTTCTGAAATTTCAGCGTTCCTGTAACAGCGAATTTCAGCACTTAAGGCCAAAAAAACATTATATACGCCAATAAGTGAATCCTGAGGCAGGTCCACCGCTTCAAGATGGATCATCTAGACGGACTCGAAAGGTTCGTCTCGGTTCCCAATTACATCTGCCAATCCATCTTGTGAATTTTTAACCTAAACCTCAACATCGGTCATTTTCAAGAAGACTTATTGTCGTCTATGTTATAAACTGCATCATAGCACAATTTACGAAGACATTGCTTGTAATAGTCCTTCGACTAAAGACTCGTACCCTTCAACTACTGAAAAAGTTTGTTTGGATTCGAAATCTGAGTGTTTGGTTGCTTTCTGCTTTTTTACAAGTTCTGCTGGCTACATTAGAAGTCGCTGTAAGGACCTCGGACGGACACCAACTTCTATCAAGATTCCTACTCGAACCTGGCTCTGGGACCAGTTTTTTGTCCTATAAGTTGGTTCGCCACTTTTAATGATCACGACAGGCTATCAATGTTTGCATCAACACGGCTGAACCTGAACCAACTGAGATTTCTGGTAGACGCGAGACCCCTTCATCTTGAATCTCATCCATCATTGTCACTTGTAGAGGTGAATACTCTTTCATTTTAATTTCTTATGAACGCTAAAGTTTACAGGTCACTTTTTACAGATGCAATTCGTCAAGGATTACGAAAGCCTCCCGTCGCCTTTTCCGGATGGTTATGATTTGTGTGATCGGATTCACTATTTCTCGACTAAAACCTTGCGCTGTTGTGCTTGTGGTTCGATTGATTCACTGTGTGCAGAAGAATCGAAAGTATCTTGCATTAATCTACGCTTGGTCGGACTCAAATAGTGTTCTCAGTTAGAATAAATTGGTTGACGCTTCCCGCTATCCAACGCCTTTTGATGTTACGCCCTTCAGATGGAAATCCAGCTGATACTGCTATTCGAGAAAAGGATCCACGAGCAAATTATAAGGAATTCGAGAAGATTTTTATTTCGGTTGGTCACGCACACTGCAATATTACTACTATTAGCAATTTTTATTCATTGACTTGTGTAACAAGAGTGATTGCGCGTTGTTTACGTTTTACACTTCTTCTTAAGTTTAGTGTTTTTTTTAAGATAAGCGCGTTTTTGTTTGCGTTTACTGTTCTGAGGACAAATTAAACACCCTTAACCAGGAAAAAGTGTGTGAAAACGAAGAAAAACTCATCCGATTACATTCATTAATCGATTCAACCGAAACTTTGAGAGTCGATGTACGACTAGCGAAATCTCTTTGCCCTATGATCAATGAGAACCGGTTATCTTGCACGGCGAAAACTCTCTCGCTGTATAAATTGAAGCATACGTGAACTCACAGCCTCTACTTCTAATCATAGGCGATCCCAAAGATCTTGGGACCTTTACCCCCGGTGATGGTCCCGTATGCAGAACATTCGAGCGAATTTCTGGACCAACACCTTCGGATAAGGAACTGCACTATGTCACGCACAGAAGTTTTTTGCTCCACCAGCGCGTGACTGGTTTGGAGCGCACTAGTCTCATGGGATAGTAGCGTGATTTCTGTTTGTTAAGCAGACTCGCACCCTTTTTCCTGCGAGTTTAGTGCCAGCCAAGGTTCTGGCGGGTGTAGTCATTCCGATTGTTGAAACAGTTTAAATCAAGTGAGCTATTCGAGACTATTTCATATTTTAGTATTTAATTTAAAGTCAGTTTTTCTTTTGACCATTCAGCGAACAGGCATTCGGATGCTATTACTAACAATAAGAAACTCTTTGGTGCTGCATGTGGTCGACTTCAACCTGACCCGGTCGTTATTCCTTCGCTGCTCCACGCCAGTCCGTGATTAATCAAGTAACAGTTTAAATTTTGTATTTATACCACAAATTCTTTGGCAACATCTTTCAAAGTGACCCCTTGGACAGTGCAAAATATTGCAGGTCTTTCTTTTAATTACCGATTTTATGCAGCCTACTTCTCGATTGTACTAGGAAGGAGGCCCTCTTAGTAAAGGATATATCATCGTTTTGAGTACAGATTCTTTTCTCGTAAATTTATTAATTAATTTAAAAGAAATTACAATGATCTTATGATCTTAAATTTTGCCATTATCCAAAAGAAAATGTTGACTTTTTAAATTATGGTATTGTTTTTAAACAGAATTTTTCCAAGCCTGTGGGTCAATTTTGAATGGGTTCCACATGTGGTAGAGAAATAAACTTTTTTTAGTTATATTTTTTGCATATAATGTTGTTTTATTATAAAAAAATATTGACTCTATAAATTAATGTGTTTTAAAAAAAAAAATTAAATTAAGGGTCATTTTGGGTAGGCTTAACATGCACATGCGCCGTTTAAAAAAATATTTTTGATAGAAAATTTGGGCATTATCAGTGAATAAATGTTTGATTTGACGTTTACAATTTCATGCTAATTATAATCTTATTTTTTCAATAGACATAAAAATGTTAGCTAAATAATTTTATTTTTACCAATCAATTAGTTTCTTATAAATGATTTATAAAATATCACGACTAATCCAAAAATGAATTTTCTAACATTAATTCTCATTGTGCCTACTCAAAAAGTCGAATTTTTCGAATTTTTTTCGTAAATATCTGGCATGAAAGAAAACTTTCTACTCTCAATTTTCCAGTTAAAATGAAATAGATAGATACATTTTTGGTAAAAACGTTAATTTTCAACAAAAAGATAAATTTTCAAGAAAATTCTTAAACTTTTCAACCAATGAAATGAGCTTTTAACTGAAATGATGAACCATCAATAAAAAAATATTAACCAAATAGGTACATTTTCTTGTCAGCAGGTGAATTTTCTGCCAAAAAATACTCAAACTTCCAAAAACATTCTTTTGTATTTTATATTTTGTATTTAGAGCAATAAGTTTTCGACTAAAAAATTGCAAATTTATAAAAAAATAGTTAAATTTTCAACCAAACAAATAAATCTTTAACCAGGGAAATTAAATTGCATTCAAGAAAGGAAATTTTCAGTATAAAATGGAATAGTTAAATTTTTAATTGAAAAAATTATTATCAATAAATTACATTAACTTCCAACCAAACATGTTAATTTTTAATTTACTTTTTACCCTAATAACTAAATTTGAACTAAAATGTTAATTTTCTACCAAAAGTAATACACATTTTTAACGTGATTGATATTTTTTTTAGATAAAAAATATCAACTTTTAACTAAAGATAGATTAGAGAATTGGCACTTAAAGAAACCAATCTAAAAAAAATTTCAAAGGTAATAGTGTAATTGCAAACGAAATGAATTTTCAACCCAAAAGTTTAAATGTAAGAAACAACCTATAAAAAATTAAAATACATTTTTACTTAACTAGATTTATTTAAAAAAACTAATTTTCCAAATTTAAAATTTTGAAATTAAAATAAGGAAAATAAACTTTTAAATAGACTTTTCAACTTCATTGAATTTTCTACCAAAAAGTTTAATTTTCTAGCAAGAAAAATGCAAATTTTTAAAGGCATCCTTAAAAAAAAAAAAAAAAATGTTAATTAACAGGTTATTGTACTTTGTGTCGTTTTTGCAAAAACTTAATTTGCTTATTTTTAATGTGGCTTTTTACGATTTACAGAAAAAGCAACACATACCACCAAGATATCATTATTAAAAAATTTGTGCACTTTTTGAGTGAACCACTTTTGTTCATATATGTTTTTGTAACTTATGTTGTTTTTCCAAAATATTATTTTTTTAAATGTTATTTTGTACGAATAAAATAAAAACTACGTGTTCTATAAAACAATTATTGAAAACAAAGTTTATTTTTTATTATGTTTTGTGAGGTGAAAATTTAAATATTTGATTTTTAAGAACAGTCTAAAATTTGTTATAGTGATCTTTTAGAACTTTTAAAAAGCAAAGTTTTTTTTCGTTTGAGCTTTTTTTATTTTGTGTATTGTTTGACTTAAAATTTTCGTTTTCTTTCATTTTATTTTTTTGCATTTTCGAAAGTGCTGTAACTCTGATAATATTCATGTAGATTTTTTAGGATAAGAATTAGAAATAGAATTCTCAAATCTTGAAAAAAATGGTGTCAACAATTTTTTAAATGCTCTGACCTTGAATTTTGATCCAAAATATTTGGATAACGAAATTTTTTCTCATAAAGATTCAAGAGTTAAAGTTGTTAATTTTACTAAGTTTCATACTGAAAAAAGCGACAGATAGTTTTATTTGAGGTTTCTTTTTTCGAAAAAGAATTAGTTTATCATTTTTCTGTATTTGAAACAATTTCAGAAGCGTAAAATAACCCGAAAAAGTTTTGAAAAAAAGATTATAGGTTAAGCATTAAAAAAGAGAAGATGGGAGACCAGTACAGAGAGAAAGTTATCTGATTTTGAATTGTCGACCTCATTATTGATATATTAAGAAAGAGATTTGAAACAAATTTTTTAGGATTTTGTTATACAAAAAGCCCATTTTTGTCGAAAATGTCGGTTTTTAGTTCTGTACTGTAACCCTTCATTATACTTTTGGAATAGAAAGATGATTTTTTCAAAAGGTTTTAAACCATTTGTTCCTAAATTTAGACTAGCAATAGCAGTAAAAAATTACCTAATCACACACAGATTTCTCTTAGAAAATTTGTTATATCAGTTTTCCTTAATTTTTTTTTGGTAAGGAGGATAAAATTTATAATTTCAAGTTCATTTTCAATATTACGCTGAATTTTTTTTCCATTTATAACCATATTATAAATATGGTTTTTTTCAAAAAATCAATTTCGCTTTTGATTTTCAATAAATAATATAAATTTTTATAAATATACCATTTTAATAATATCAAAATACATGAAAACAGCTTTCCAGAACACTATAATAAAAGTCCATGTGAATGTTTATTAGAGAAGTTATACTAATGTGAAGGTAAGAAACGCATGAAAAAGTGAAAAATTAAGCCCCCTGTATATTTAAAACAGGTTGATAAACTAACCTATGTTTTGGTAAATTAATGTAGGTCTACTAGAACTATAATCCAGCTAAGCTTCAACCCGATCTAAAAAAATTAATTTTAGGTGGGAACACTTGAAGTATTCCGCCCCATTGATGTGAACTGTTGATCGATTTGAAAAGAAACAAATTATTTTATGTATGATTACTAGACTCTATTGAAATCGCCTCGCTAAGGAGTCAGACCCTACCCTAACTCCCTAAAACTAAGAACTAGGAAGAGACTAAGAAGTCTTAACCAGTCTAAGATGTTCTATTTCATATCTTTATGAAAATGGGTACACACGGTACGAGAAGTGAAGAATTGTTTGTCTTTCTTTCTTTGTATAGAAGTATTACAATTTTATTTTATAAAAATCTAAATACATTTACTCACTTTAATCAAACAAGTCTTATTTTATATTTATGAAAATACATGTATATCTATATTTCTAAACCTGGAAAAATTAACGTCCCTATTTATTCTATTCTCTACTTTTTACTTAACTCAAGGAACTTTCTTTTTTTAGAACTCGATTAAGCAGGTTACGTACTCGACTTCGAAGGTTGGGCCTTCTAATCTGTTCGCCTACGCTGCAGATAAAGTTAAATTTAGAGATTGAGTACAAGCTTACAACCAGTACAAAAATTCAGTACAAAATATTTTCTTCTATGTTTTTCTCTCTCTCTCTTTCTCTATCCTTCTATCTCTATTGAATAGAGTCTATACTCAGGATAATACGCTTCTTCTTTCTCTCTTTTTCTCTCTCTCGTTCTATCTCTCTCTATCTTTCTATCTCTCTCTAATGGAGTCTACACTCAGGATAAATCGCCTCTTTTTAAAATACACTCGATGAGAAACGGAGGGCCTAGGCGATTCTAGTATTTGTACTAAGATTTCAAAGGATGTATCTTCTAGTCCTTTCCCACGTACTAGAATCTAAGAGTTGAGCGAAACCCGGCTTCAGGAGTTAGAATCCTTGGCCTATCTCAAAAACACTGTTGATCCCTCTCGCTCGCTCTGCGAGCTCCCTAATACCCTTTTGATTTAAGATTTAAGATTTATAAAGTGCATTTATTAATCATATTCAGTTACATAATAAACATGTTTACATTGTAGTTATTTTGTAGTATTTATACTAATTAGGAATAAGCCTACTTTACGCAGTCAGAGTATCAATGGTATTATTTTTCATGTAAATTGCAAATCACAATG
>JAAAKG020141929.1:0-11737 GCA_010014905.2 Druon quercuslanigerum
CAAATTATTAAAAAATTTTCTTGAAAATCTTCCAAATTAATTTTTGATAATTTTGTAAATAATTCTATTAAAATATTCTCTTAAAATTAATTTTTCAAAATAACAAAAAACATTTTTAATTTTTCAAGGAAATTAATTTTGAAGTTTTTTGAAACTTCTAAATATGTCTTTAACTTACTCGATTTTTTTTCTAACAATAATAGGTGTTCAATATATACATGAAAATTCAACAACTTTTTAATCTGTTAAAATTGTTTAAAAAGTGAAATTCAAATTGCAAACGTTCAAAGTTTAGTTTTTTGTTTTGTTCAGTTTTGAATATTTATTTTATAATTACTTATTTTAAATAAACAGTTAGATATTTCTAAATAATAAGTAATTGTTGTTTTTCATAATTAAAAAATTTCAAATTTAATTGTTTAAAACTGGAAGTTTTTAGACTGAAATAATTGAAATTTAATAAAAGCCATTAATTATGAATATATTATTTTAAAGATATTTTAAAATTGAAAATATCTTTTTGAAAGTCCAAATTGCAAGTTAATTTTTAATATAGTACTCACATTATTTTACCTAAATATGCACTAAATTTTAAGTAAAAATAAACAGTTAAATTCTTAACCCAAAATCAGATCTTCAAAATATAATATTAGCAAACTTAGAAGTAACCATAACAAAAATTCCCAAATAATAAAATTTTCGATAGTTCAATTTTTAAATAAAAAGATAAATTTTCAGTTGAAAAGATTACTTTTTAACAAACAAAAAAACGATTTTTTAAATAAATAATTAAGTTGTCAATCAAGCAGTTGAAGTTTTCAGCCATAAAATATGAATTCTCAATGAAAAATATAATAATTGGTATTTTAACTAATAACAGTTTGTATATTAAATTAAAAAAAGTTGAATTCGTCAAAAAATACGAATTTGTAACAAAAACGTTATTTTTTTCCGTTATAAAAGATTTTTCAGTCAAGAGAGAAAAAACCGAACTAAATTGTTGAATTTTCAAATAAGAAAGATAAATATTTTACCAATAGTTAAACTTAAGTCATGATAATAATAGTTAAATTAAAAAATTACTTTTTAACTACAAAAAAAGAATTTTCAACAAGAAAAGATAAATTTTCCACCAAAACGTTAAATTTATAAATAAAAAAGATGAATTTTCAGTTTAAAAAACTGCTTTAAAAAAAAAGAATGTCTAAAAAAACAATTAGGTTTTCTACCAAGTTTAATCAAATACATGCATTTTTAACCAGTTGGTTGAATTATAATTATTTTTTGAAAATTCATTCTTTTTTTTTAATTGTAAACCAATTTTGTAAACTTAAAATTATGTAATATTTTCGGATGAAAATTCAACTGTTTTACAGAAACTGTGTTTTTTTTACTTAAAGAGAGATAAATTTAAAATCTAGAAAGGCTAATTTTCAACCAAGAAGATTAGTTTTATACCAAAAAGACGAATTTAAATTATATATTTTTTCTAAAATAGTAGAAAATTCATCGTGTTGGTTAAAAAACTACTTTTTTCAAAATTGAAATCTTTTCTCAAAAATTCAACTTTTTGTTTAAAATTCATTTATTTTAGAAAATTTTTTAACTTTTTTTTAAATTGAAAATTTAAATTTTTTGTTAAAAATGCATGGTAGACAATTAATTTTCCTGTATGAAAATTAATTTTCTTGTTTAAAAATCCATTTTTTGCTTAAAAATTCAAGTATTGCAAATAACTAATGATCATTTTAGTAATTGATTCATCCTTTTGTTTGAAAATAAAACTATTTGGTTAAAGGTTAAATTAAATTTGTATAAAAAATAAATCTGTTTTTTTGTTGTTGTAAGAATAATTATTTTAACTGAAAATTCAACTATTCCACTTTTGGTTAAAAATCAATATTTTGTAGTTAAAAATTCAGCTATTTGTTTGAAAATTGATATTTTTCAGTTGAAGATTCAACTCTTTGATTGAGAATTAATCTATTTTTCTGAAAAATCGTCTTTTCGTAAAAAATGAATCCTTTTGGTTGAAAATTCAAATCTCTTTTTGAAAGTCCAAATTTCAAGTTAATTTTTAATATAGCTCTCACATTATTTTACCTAAATATGCACTAAATTATAAGTACAAGTAGATAAAATCAAATAATGTGTTTGATATTTTATTCAAATTCATGTACTTTAGAGACAATTTCGAGAAATGATTATGTTTTTAGAATTATTTATTTATTTATTTATTTAATCTATCATGCTAAAATATTTAAAAATATCTTGTAATATTAATTAAATTCCTATAAAATAAAAAGGGGCATTATTTGTAATAAACTAAGGGAAAAAACTGAAATTTTCAGTGAATTTTCTTTCAGATTTGAGTAGACACCCTGCAATTATTATCAATTTGAACCACAATTTTTTGAACTTACCTTCAAAAATACTATCGCTTCTCGCAAAGTAAACATATTCAAAGATGCAGAAAGCCTGTGGCTTATTGTTTGGCCTCTCTACGATATCAATAGTCTTGATACCCTCGCGTGTCAATTCCACAATCTCCCCTGGAAAAACTTCTCGCACGTATCTTGCACCGATACTCAGAAATCCACAGGATTCTGATGAAATAACCCAACCCTCGGGATCGTCATCGTCATCTGAATCGTTTCCTATTGATGAAAAATTCGATATAAAAATTTTGAGATCGGGATAAACTGGGAAATGAATGTGAATTTATTTTTTAGAGTGTGAATTTTATAAATTTCTGGAAGAACCATCTATTCAATTACTTTAAATATCATAAATTTCGTATTTTATGATAAAATGTAATTTAAACTAAGTTTAATATTAAATTTTGATTGTTATTTTTATTTATTAACGTAGAAGAATAATTAAACCATTAAAATGGTAAAATTTTCAGCCAAAGATGAATTTCTAACTAAATTGATGAATCTTATACAATAAAATTAATTTTTTAACGAAGTAGCTGAATTTTTAGAGGAACAAAAGATGAATTCTTAATAGCAAATGTAATAGTTGGTATTTCAACGAAAAAAGATTTTAATTTTAAATTAAAGACAGTTGAATTCTGATAAGAAGACGAATTTTTAACTATTTTTTAATGAACTATTTTTTATGAAAGAAAGAATTTTCAAGAAAATAATTATTAATTAAAAAAAAAGTTCATTTTAAACCTAGTAATTTAATCCTCTACCGAAACAGATTGATTTTCAAACAAACAGTTAGCTGAACTTAGACGTAGCCATCAATAAAAAATTCCCAAATAATGAAATGTTCGATAGTTAAATTTTTAAATAGAAAGATCAAATTTTAGTTAATAAGATTACTTTTCAACAAAAAAAACGAATTTTTAATTAAATAATTAAGTTTTCAAACCTAAAAGATGAATTTTCAATGAACAATGTAATAGTTTATATTTTAACCAAAAACAATCTTTATTTTAAATAAAAAAAACAGTTGACTTCTTTAAAAAAATACGAATTTTCAAGAAAAAAATTAATTTTTCCGTCAGAAAATATTTCTCTGTCAAGAGAGAAAAAAACTAACTAAATTATTAAATTTTCAAAAAAAAAAAAAAATATTTAACCAATAGTTAAATTTAAGTCATAATAATAGTAAAATTTAAAAATTACTTTTCAGCTACAAAAAAAAAAGAATTTTCAACAAGAAAAGATAAATTTTAAACCAAAAAATTTAATTGCTAAATAAAAAAGAGTTTTCTCCCAAGTTCAATCTAATACATGCATTTTTAACCAATTGGTTAAATTATCCACTAAAAAGGATCAATTTACAACAACAAAAAATGGAAAAGTTAAATATTCAGTTAAAAAGTTAATTTCCAACTCAGGAAAAAATTAATTTGCTACAAAATAAATGAATTTCAAAAACATATGCATTTTTAACCAAATAATTGAATTATTAAATATAAAAGGTCAATTTACAACAACAAAAAATGGAATAGTTGAATTTTCACTTGAGAAATGAAAGAATGCATAAATTTTCTACAAAATAATTGAATTTCCATACATGTAGATAAATTTTGAGATGAAAAAAATAACTTTTAACAAAAAAAAATAAGAAAAACAAGTTTCAACAAAGTAGTTGAATTTTCAACTAATAATAATAATAATAATGTTGTTATAATTTTTTTTCAACAACATTAACATATAAAATAGTAATACATTATATTTCTATTAAAAAAGATTTTAATTTTAAATCAAAAATAGTTGCATTTTACCAAGAAGATTAATTTTCAACCATGTAGTTTAATTTTCAACCGAAACAGATCATTTTCAAATAAACAGTTCAATTGTTAAACGAAAAATAAAATCTTCAAAATATAATACTAGCGAACTTAGAAGAAGAAGCCATAAAAATATTCCCAAATTATAAAATTGTCGATGGTTAAATTTTTAAAATAAAAAGATAAATGTTCGTTTAAAAAGATTACTTTTCAACAACAACAAAAAACGAAGTTTTAATTAAATAATTAAGTTTTCAACCAAGTAGTTGAAGTTCTTAGCCATAAAATATGAATTCTCAATGAACTTCTCAACTAATAAAAATTTATTTTAAATAATAAAACAGTTGAATTCTTCAAAAAAAATACCAATTTTCAACAAAAAAGTTTATTTTTCCGACAGAAAAGATTTTTCAGTCAAGAGAGGAAAAAAACTAACTAAATTGTTGAATTTTCAAATAAAAAAGGTAAATATATTACCAATAGTTAAATTGAAGTCAAAATAATAATAGTTAAATTTATAAATTACTTTCCAACAACAAAAAAAACGAGTTTTTAACAAGAAAAGATACATTTTCTACTAAATAGTTGAATTTCTAAATAAAAAAGATAAATTTTTAGTTTAAAAAATGGCTTTAAAAAACCAATTTCTAAGAAAACAAGTTTTTTACCAAGTTCAATCTAATACATGCATTTTTAACCAATTGGTTGAATTATCCACTTAAAAAGATTAATTTACAAAAAAAATTTTAAAGTTAAATTTTTAGTTGAAAAATTAAATTCCAACTCAGGAAAAAATTAATTTGCTACAAAATAAATGAATTTCTATTCACAGATTAATTTCCAGGTGAAAAAATTAATTTTGAACACAAAAAAAACAACAATTTTCAACAAAATAGTTAAATTTGCAATCAAAGGAGATCAGAATTCAACTATAATGATGAATCTTTAAGAAAAAAATGAATTTTTTAAAAATTGGTTCAATTTTCAACTAAGTAGTTGACTTTTCAACTAATAATAATTAATAATAATAATGTTGTTATAAAATTATTTTTTCAAATTTTACCTGTAAAATGGTAATAATTGATATTTCAACTAAAAAATATTTTAATTTTAAATAAAAAATAGTTAAATTCAGCCAAAAATATTAATTTTCAAATAACCTGTTAAATTTTTAACCATAAAAAAGTATCTGAAATATAATATTAACAAAATTAGAAGCAGATGTAAATTCAATATTCCCGGATAGTGAACTTCTCGATAGTTACATTTTTAAATAAAAAGATATATTTTTAGTTACCAAATTTACTTTTTAACCAAAAAAAAACGAGTTTTCAATGAAATAATTACGTTTTAAACCAAGTATTTGAAGTTTCCAACCATAAAAGATGAATTTTTAATGAAAAATTCATATTTTAACCAAAAACAATCTTTATTTTAAATAAAAAACAATTGAATTCTGCCAAAAAGACGAGTTATTTTACAAAATAGTTCATTTTTTAGTCAAGGTGGGAAAAAATTTTCACTAAACTGTTGAATTTTTAACTAAAAAAGCTAAATTTTCTACCAAATATTTAATTTTTTAAATAAAGAAGATAACTTTTTACTTTCAAATACTGCTTTTAAAGAAAACAACTAATTTTGAAGAATATAATTATTTTTCTATCAAGTTCAATGAAACATATGCATTTTTAACCAAATAGTTGAATTATTAAATATAAAAGGTCAATTTACAAACAAAAAAATGGAGCAGGTAAATTTTCACTTGAAAATGAATGAATGAATGAATTTTTTATAAAATAATTGAATTTCCATCCACATAGATAAATTTTAAGATGAAAAAAATAACTTTTAACAAAAAAAAGAAAAACAATTTTCAACAGAGTAATTGAATTTCCAACTAATAATAATAATAACAATAATAATAATAATTTTATAATTTTGTTTCAACAACATTAACATATAAAATAGTAATAAATGATATTTCTACTGAAAAGATTTTAATTTTAAATAAAAAATAGTTGCATTCTACCACGAAGATTAATTTTCAACCATGTTGTTGAAAAAGTTGAATTTCTAAATAAAAAAGATAAATTTTCAGTTTAAAAAATGGCTTTAAAAAAACGAATTTTTAAGAAAACAAGTTTTTTACCAAGTTCAATCTAATAAATGCATTTTTAACCAATTGGTTGAATTGAGACACAAAAAAAGATTAATTTACAACAACAAAATTTAAGTTAAATTTTTAGTTGAAAAATTAATTTCCAACTTAGGGAAAAATTAATTTGCTACAAAATAAATGAATTTCTATTCACAGATTAATTTCCAGGTAAAAAATTAATTTTGAACACAAAAAAAAACAACAGTTTTTAAAAAAATAGTTAAATTTGCAATCAAAGTGATTAGAATTCAACTACAATGATGAATCTTTAACAAAAAATGAATTTTTTAAAAATTCAACTGATAATAATTAATGATAATAATAATGTTGTTATAAAATTATTTTTTTTTAATTTACCTGCAAAATAGTAATAACTGATATTTCAACTAAAACAGATTTTAATTTTAAATACAAAATAGTTGAATTCTTCCAAAAAGATTAATTTTCAAATAACCTGTTCAATTCTTAACCGAAAAATAAAGTATTCGAAATATAATATTATAAAATTAAAAGTAGCCGTAAATTAATTATTCCCGGATAGTGAACTTCTCGATAGGTAAATTTTTAAATAAAAAGATAAATTTTCAGTTACAAAAATTACTGTTCAAGCAAAAAAAAAACGAGTTTTCAATTAAATAAATACGTTTTCAACCATAAAAGATGAATCTTTAATGAACTAATTAATTTTATTTAATTATTTAAATAAAAAACAGTTGAATTCTATATATTCTATATATAATAGTTCATTTCTTAGTCACGATGGGAAAAAGTTTTCACTAAACTGTTGAATTTTTAACTAAAAAAGATAAACTTTCTA
Organism: Druon quercuslanigerum; assembly: GCA_010014905.2. NCBI lineage: Eukaryota > Metazoa > Arthropoda > Insecta > Hymenoptera > Cynipidae > Druon > Druon quercuslanigerum. Next base: position 7,228 of record JAAAKG020141929.1, read on the forward strand.
CCAAATAGTTAATTTCTTAAATAAAAAAGATAACTTTTTCCTTTCAAATACAGCATTTTCAATATGCATTTTATACCAAACAGTTGAATTATCAAATAAAAAAGGTCAATTTACAACAAAAAATGGAACAGTTCAATTTCCATTTGAAAAATGAATGAATGAATTTTCTACAAAATAATTGAATTTCCATCCACACAGATAAATTTTGTGATGAATAAGATAACTTTTAACAAAAAAAAAAAGAAAAACAATTTTCAACAAATTAGTTGAATTTCCAACTAATAGAAATAATAATAATATTGTTGTTATTGTTTTGTTTCAATAAGATCCATATATAAAATAGTAATAAATTATATTTCTGCAAAAAAATATTTTAATTTTAAATAAAAAATAGTTGCATTCTACCAAAAAGATTAATTTTGAACCATGTAGTTCTTAAAAAAAATACGAATTTTAAAAAAAAAGTTAATTAATTTTTCCGTCAAAAAAGATTTTTCAGTCAAGAGAGGAAACAATTACCTTAATTGTTGAATTTTTAAATAAAAAAGATAAATAATTTACTAATAGTTAAATGTAAGTCATAATAATAATAGTTAAATTTTAAAAATACTTTTTAACTACAAAAAACGAATTTTCAACAAGAAGCGATATATTAATTAAAATTTCTAAATAAAAAAGATAAATTTTTAGTTTAAAAAACTATTTTAAAAAATGAATTTCTAAGAAAACAAATAAGTGTTTTGCCAAGTTCAATCTAATACATGCATTTTTAACCAATTGGTTGAATTATCCACTAAAAAATAACAATTTACAAACAAAAATTTTTAAGTTAAATTTTCAGTTGAACAACTAATTTTGAACTCAGGGAAAAATTAATTTTCTACAAAATAAATTAATTTCCAACTCAGGAAAAAAATAATTTGCCACAAAATAAACAATTTTAAATTAAAATTTTTAACAAAATAGTTAAATTTACAATCAAAGTGATTAGAATTCATCTACAATGATGAATCTTTAACAAAAAAATGAATGTTTTAAAAATTAGTTCATTTTTCAACTATTAATACTTAGTAATAATGTTGTTATAAAATTATTTTTTTAACATTTACCTGCAAAATAGTAATAACTGATATTTTAACTAAAAAATAGTTGAATTCTACCAAAAAGATTAATTTTCAAATAACCTGTTCAATTCTTAACCGAAAAATACAATATTCGAAGTATAATATTAGAAAATTGAAAGTAGCCGTAAATTAATTATTCCTGGATAGTGAACTTTTCGATAGTTAAATTTTTAAATAAAAATATGAATTTCCAGTTACAAAAATTACTTTTCAATAAAAAAACAAGTTTTCAATGAAATAATTACGTTTTAAACCAAGTATTTGAAGTTTTCAACTATAAAAGATGTATTTTCAATGAAAAATGTAATAGTTCATATTTTAACTTAAAACTATCTTTATTTTAAATAAAAAACAGTTGAATTTTTCCAAAAAGACGAGTTATTTTACAAAATAGTTCATTTTTCAGTCAAGATGGGAAAAAGTTTTCACTAAATTGTTTAATTTTTAACTAAAAAAGTGAAATTTTGTAACAAATAGTGAATTTTTTAAATAAAAAAGATAACTTTTCACTTAAAAATACTGCTTATAAAGAAAACAACTAATTTTTTAGGAATATAATTAAGTTTTCTACCAAGTTCAATGAACAATATGCATTTTTAACCAAATAGTTGAATTATCAAATAAGAAAGGTCAATTTTAAAAAAAAATGAAACAGTTCAATTTCCATTTGAAAAATGAATGAATGAATGAATTTTCTACAAAATAATTAAATTTTCAAATAAAGAAATCAGAATTCAACTACAGTGATAAATATTTAACCAAAATATAAATTTCTATTAAATTATTTTAATTTTCAACCGAAACAGATTAAATTTCAAATAGACAGTTAAATTTTTAAACAAAAAATAAAATATTCGAAATATAAGAATATCAGAATTAGAAGTAGCCGTCAATTAGAAATTCGCGAATGATAAAAATCTTGATAGTCACAGTTTTAAATAAAGAGATAAATTTTCAGTTACAAAAAAATACTTTTCAACAAAAAAAAAAGAGTTTTTAATGACATAATTAAGTTTTCAACCAAGTATTGCAAGTTTAAAACTATAAAAGATAGTTTCTCAATAAAAAATGTAATAATTGCTATTTTAAACAATGAACATTTTTATTTTTAATAAAAAAGAATTAAATTTGCCACAAAATACGAATTTTCCAGAAAATAGTTGAATTCTCAACCAAAAAATAATTATTTTCAACCAAATAGTTGAAAACAAACAATTTTCAAAATAAGGGATCAGATTTTAACTACATTTGTGAATATTTAACAAAAAAATTAAATTTGTAACAAAGCAGTTCAATTTGCAACCAAGTAGTTGAATTTTCAATCAGAAAAAATGAATTCCCAATTAAAAATGTAATTATTGATATATCAACTAAAATCATTTTAATTGAAAATAAAAATTAATTACATTTCATAAAAAGACAAATTTTCTACCAAGTAATTGAATCCTCAACCAAAACAGCTTAATTTTAAAATAAAAATTTGAATTCTGAATCGAAAAAGAAAATATTCAAAATACAATATTTATAAAATTAGAACCAGCAGACAATTAAAAATTTTTTTATAATAAAATTGTCGACAGTTTATGATATTACAGAATTAAAAGTTCCTGACAATAAAAAATTCCTGAATTAAAATTGACGACAGTGAAAAATGTCCAATTATACGGAAATTTACGAAATATCAAATTCTCGAAGCCGAATTATTAATAAATTATTAAATAATACAATATTAAATAATGACTAAAATAATTTTATTTAGTGAAGATATTTCTTATTTATTATTTATTATTAAAACAATTTTTAATTGTATTATTAATTGAATTTTATGTCAATAATTTTATTTTTACGGATTTTTTAGTCGCTCCGCTAAATTTAGATTGTGTACGTTAAGATTTTAATTGTCCCATTTAAATTTATAAATGAAATTTTTGAATTTTTATGTATAAATCAAAATTGAACTTTTCATTTGACAAATTTTTGTAAAAAAAATAGAGTCGTTCAATTTTTAATGTTTCTAACATAAAATTGCGTTAAATGATATAATTTTAAATATTTACAAATTTATTGCTTGATTATTCAGTTTAGAGTTTAAAGCATGGAAAATGATTCCACGATTTTATATCTTTCAATCAGAAAACTTTTAACTGCTCAGTTTATAGAATAATAAATTTTAAAATGTTGCAGCTTAACGGCATTTAATTTAACATTCTTTACTGGAAAAGGGACGAAAGTTTCCATTATATTAATTAATTAATTATTAAATGAAAATTTCTGAATTATAATTTTTTAACCTTTTTTTAGTTTTTTTAACTTTTATAAAAGTTTAAAATTCAAGAGTTAAATTTCGAATATCTTAATGGTCGGTATTTTTTTCCTTCATTAAAAATATTTATCCTGAAATGCAAATTTTTGTTTTCTCTATTTATCAAAGTTTTGAGAATACTTGCCTAGTTTTCCAATAGGGACGATTTTGCCCAAGCAAAGAGGTCGATTTCCATATGGATCCCGGACTCCATAAATTTTATCCCTTTGCATAATAACCAAGGAATACGAAAGAGGGGCCAATTGCATCAAATGTTTGATTCTTGCTGGCCAGTCTGGCCCATTGACTTCTCCCTCGGGTGGATTTAGACACAAAGCTTGTGTAATTAATTCAGAGTCTGAATAAGTCGAAAGGCCAACTCCCCTTCCCAATACCTATTTAAAAATATCAAGAGAAAATTATTATTTATTCTGAAATTAATTGAGAATTAATATTCCGAGAATCTGTCCTAATTCTCTCTTTCTGATTTAAAAAGTAGTCTTTTTACCGAATCAAAGGTGTCCAGCGATCTTGAAAAGATGGAATTCTCCTTGCATTTTTTTAAACATTACAAACCTGAAAACTTCCTTGAATTTTTCACGTGAAACTTAAATTTCAATTTTTTTCGCTTTCAAACGGTTTTTTTTTATTTCAAATAATTTAATGATTTCAACGAATACAAAAGATTTAGGAGAAATTTCACGAATATTAAAAGATTTATATTTATTATTTTATTGTTGATCTTAGGGTTGTTGACCAGGGAATATTTTATTATTAATATTATATGTTAATTTTGTTTGTCTACTGGTTTATATCAACATTGTTAAAATATTGATTAATCTTAAGATTGTGAAAAAATGGCTCTTATCTCCGCTGGGATCTGAACCCAGGACCTTCAAATTTTTTGTATTGTTGGTCTTAGGGTTGTTGACCAAGGAATATTTTATTATTAATATTAGATTATTAGATGTTCATTTTGTTTGTCTGCTGGTCTATATCAATATTGTTAAACTATTGATAAATCTTGAAAAAAATGACTCTATCTCCGCTGGGATCTGAACCCAGGACCTTCAGATAAATAAAA
>JAAAKG020141930.1:0-11736 GCA_010014905.2 Druon quercuslanigerum
AAATAGCCCAAAAATAGCCCAAAATTCCGACATAAACGGAATATCGAAATTCGATTGTGGAGGTGCTAGCAGAACGGACTAGATGTGCAGAATTATGCATGAATGCATGAAATAAGTGAACTCTATAACTTCCAGGGAAACGTTGTGTTTCATATAAGTTGCACCTATGTGTATCTTCTACTATAAGGGCTGCTTTAAAATTATAAATTCAAAGCATGGGTCAAATTGCCAAAGTTTGGAAGTCGGATGGGAAGATATTTAGGTACTCAATTGCATTTTTTTGAATTTTTTGAATTTTATACTGATACATTACAATAGAGTTTAAAAAAATTAATTATGATATGACACTTGTATACTTATAAACTACAGAAAGAAAATAATCCCTAGTATGATTTTTCGGTCATGCATTTCTTCGTATTATCCACAATGAATTGTATCTGATTTATACAAGTAGCAACCTGAACTCCAGCGCACTGTTGAGCAGTCTGTGAACAAATAAAAGAATAATGTTTATATTTATGATTAACATGTAAGAAATTACGCAGTTAGATATTTTTTGCATTAATTATAATATTCGGATTGAACTAAAATAGCATAGATTTTATCTTTAATTTGATAGTGACTATTATTATAGAATTTCCGGAAAACATAACTTGTCAAGTAGAGTTTTAGGACTAGTAGTACAGAATTTTCGGTAACGTGAGCCCTGTTTAAGCTGCAAAAGCATTAGTTTTACGGAAAATTTCGTATTAGTAGACAGTTCGTTTCAATGAGTTTCTAAGTTACAAAAAATATATGTTAAAACCCTCTGCTTTAGTTATTTAAGTGTTTTTAAAGAATTAAGAATTATTTCTGTTGACAGACATGAATTTCTTTCTCTTTTGCTGTCTTAAATTCATTTATTTGGTCCTGATATACGTCTGCCAGGACGAGCTGTAAATTCATATTTAAATAAACATTGAATATAAATAAGGTTTTTTTTATAAAATATAATAAAAGGCTAAGGAATGTTATTTAAAACTGTTATTTATAACCAAACACATACAGTTTGATACACTCAGAGAATTTTCCTCAGAGAATTCCTTCTTTTATATAAGGCTAAACAAATATTTATCTGATTCAAATAAAATTTATTCGATTCAAACACACTATCGTTTAACTTAAACAAGTTTTATTTAAATCAAACACATTCTATCTTTGATATATGGCCAAACAAATTTTTGTTTGATTTAAGCAAACATTTTCCTGAGTGTACTTTCTCTGAGCAGAAGAAGTGTAGAATTTTTTGATGATTTATATTTTTAGGAAAATAGTTTGCAGTAAAATTTCTGTTATATGCGTCAATAGTAGGGCGATAAAAACACTTTATTTTTTTCACATTTGGTACCGCTACAAATTCTTCCTTTTGATTTTAAAATGACCCCTGATTCTTGGTAGAATTAAAAAACTATGTTGGTGAGTCCCAATTGTCGTTTTTTTGTAAATAAAATGTTCATTTTATTTAAATAATTAATGCTTGTATATTTTTTCTTTGGTAGGTGCACAATATACTATATTGAGTAAAGTACATTACTCAGAGTTTCATCAGAATTTTCAAAAGGTACTTAGGATCCCCTGAATTGGCTTTTAAAAACAAAATGCAAGTTTTTTTTCTCCCTTTAAAAAAATTACATCAACAAGTAGAATAAACAATCAACAAATAAGTTAAACGTTTTAAATTTGTACAAAATCAGACTTGGAGGACCCCAAACCTTTCTTCTTAATTCTAAAAAAATCAAGGTTCATTTTTACACCAAAAGAAACATTTTGTGAGGGTACTATTTGAGAAGAAATTAAATCGTTTTTTGGACCATCGTAATAAATTGAATTAAAACTTTTATGTCAATTTTTAAGGTTAATTACTTGAGAAACAAAGAATTCCAATAAGTAGCAGATGATCGCACACTTCATGGTTGAATTATTATTATTATTATTACACTACTAAGCCGTTCCCTTTTGGGGCAGGCGTGACTCACTTGGTGAGGACCGGAGTGGTGTGAGGAAGGGATTATAAAATTTTTAGATTGATATAGAATTCTCGTGTTATTTATTTAAAAAGCATGTTCATTCTGCAACACTGCTCCGACCCAGGTTGCTAATCAATCTCTCTAGCAATCACCCCAAGTGAAGATCCTCATAAAATCGTCATGTGAGGTTCCCCACTTGGGTCCATTAGTGTCCAAGGTCTTTTGCTTCAGGCGTCATTTACTCTACTGATACTCTTCTTATTAACTATTTTCCGCCATACTTTTCTGTCCGGGCATACTTCTCTAGCTTCTTTAATGTCCATGCATTTTTTCATGCAGGCTCTTGCGTTTCTATGGCTTCTTATGTCCCTTCTAACTAGGGTCTCATTCACAAATTCTAACCATTCTTTCTGTGGTCTGCCTCTAAGCACGCTGCCATTTACTTTACCTTAATATACTTGTTTCATTAGTCGTTCATCCTTCATTCTCTGAACATGCCCGAACCATCTTAACCGATTTCTTTCCCATGTTTCTGGAGTAAATCGTTATTCACGATTAAAATTTAAATTATTTAAATGCATTAGTTTTCACCAGGCACATAATCAAGTTAATATGAGAAAAATATACTAATTTGATTAAAGATATTGAAACTTACCTAAAATCACAAGTTTTATTATACGCGGCAAGAGCTAATTTTGTATAATACAAAAAATACTCTGCCATCTGACGATAACTAATGCAGTGACGATTAACAGTGCATCTACCTTACTCCATTATCAATAATAATGGATTTTGATCACGGAATTCAGCGAACATGCAGGTATACTTCAATCATTGTTTACCTCAAAACTAATTAAGAATGAAGGGAATTTAATATAACCAGAACACCGCAGAGTGCGTGGATCCGACATATATCACATGTGGAGAGACGGGTATCAGACTGACTAAATCAGATATAATTAAAATGCAGAAAAGCAAGAAAAATTGAAATTATTTAAGTAGTGGAAATCAAGCAATAGCAATCGTTAACTCAAGCTTTTCGTCAAAAAATTTAAATGATTTAATTGGATAAAAAGTAATGATAAAGATAAATTCATCATTTTGTGTAAAAATTCTTCTTTTTCAGTTCAAAATTAAACAAAATTAAACTTTTTGGTTTATAATTCTTGAATTTTGTAGAAAATTACTCTTTTTTGGTAGTAAATTAATGTTATTGTTCAAAAATTCATCTTTTGGGATGCAAATTTAACAATTACGTTTCAAAGTTATACCATTTTCTTATCAATGCATTTTTGGTTAGCGATTCAAGTTTTAGTTAAAATTTCATCTCTTTGTTTGGAAATTAAACCATTTATGTTAAAAATGGCTTTTATTGTTGAAAAATTACTTTGGTAAATGAAAATACACCTATTCCATTCTTGGTCGAAAATGGTTCTTTTTTAAGTAAAAATTTAAGTTTTTGTTCAAACTGAATTGTTTGGTTGAAAATACAAGAAATATTAACCCAAATGTCGAATTTTCAAACAAATAAGATTAATTAAAAAAAAAAAAAACTTTTAACAAATCAATTCAATTTTAACAAATAAAAAAATCGTCATTTTGTCTTGAAAGTACAATAATTCAGTAAAAAAAATAACTATTTGATATACAAATTTTTTTACTGACTTAAAATTATTTTTTATAAGTAAAGTTTAACTATTCCATTCTTGATTAAAAATCTACTTTACTTACTTCAAAAATATAATAATACTCGGATTAACTGTCACATATAATTCAATTAGGCGCATTTCAACACTTACTCTGAAAATCACGTTCTTATTTTATTTTTTCATTCATTGCCGAAGTTTATAATTCTCCACACGATCACGTAGACAATATAGGCATATTGGCCGATTCAATCGCTATAAATACCAAAAATCAGTATAAACGTAAAATTGGGTTTACCTAAAGGCTGCGTTACTTACGAGAGGGGAGGGGGGTTATAACCAAATGAATTGTTGTCAACGAAGGGGAGAGGGGAGGTCAAAAATTCCCCAAAATGTGTAACTGTGTGAAACTTTTTCCTCGTACGATTGTTATACTTGCTAGAGTCCTCAGTTTTGCATAGTCTTCGCTTAGCCTCGGGTCCGCTTCGCCTTGGCTACACCTCGGGCTCTGGCTCGTATTGAAACTTCACAGGAAAAAATAGTGCCACTCAGGGAACTTAGGTGTATCATAAATAACTATTTCAAAATATTGCTTTTTTTAAGTTTTAATGTATAATTGATTAAATGTCAGAGAATACGGACGAACCAATATCTTATTGAAAAAGGTTGAATGGTTTTGAAAATAGTTCTGAGAAATGTAAAAGTAAACACAACGATGAGTGCTTTACTGTTTCAGACCTTTGCAAAATTCAATACCACAAAAAATAATCGAGAACTGTCCAAAGCTTTCTTAAGAAAAAATATTGTCATGTTTTATGAAATATATAATTATTTTTTGCCTTTAAACATCAAAACTCACGATAACTGGCAACGTTCCGATTACTAGGAAACCTACTTTATCTCTTTCTGTTTTTTAGAGCTGCTATTTATAATATATTTTGGGCGTGATTTGTACTTGGTTTTTAGTCTGAAGTCAGACCTCATGGGCAGAACATCATGGTTTGTTCATGGTTTTCAAATTACAATTTTTTTATTTCCTTGAAAAATGTGCTGAATGAACACCGAAACGTTAGAAGATTTTTGTAAATATTTTTTGATTGTGATTTTTTAAAATAAATAATACGGTATAAATTTAAGAGTGTCTTGTTTAAATTTAATCTTTCGATTCTTGTTCTTTTTTTAAATTTCTAAGAATTTCGTAGTTAAATTTTAATGCTGTACGTTATAGAAGACTTTAAATTTAGATTTAGGCTGAAGTTTCGAATAGTACAAATCTCCGAATAATTTGAAACTACGAATATCTATGTATTTTGACTCGCTGGTTACGAAAATGATAGTAAAAGTACGCGCAAATTTGATTTTCATGGTGAAAACCATGAAAACCCCATAAAAATCATCGTTTTTTAATGTTTATCTTTGTAAGTAATAAAAAATTACGAAAAAGATTCAAATAAAAGTTGTAGATATTTAAAAAACATATATTTTATCTAGAATACATTTTTATGCTGCCAGTGATATTTTTCGAGAAAAACGGCGATACATATGAAAAATGACAGAAATACAGCATAATACGCAGCGGTGTCATATGGGTGCCAACATTAGTACTGTAACCAGTTACAGGGGTGCCTTTTCGCCCTCTATGAGACGTTGGCAAGCAGTAGGGGTTTGACCAACATTATTTCTGTGACCAGTCACAAGCGTTCCTTACCGCCCACAACGATGAGTTGGAAAGGGGTAGGGGTTTGACCAACATTATTTCTATGATTAGTAACAGGGGTGCCTTCGCGCCCTCCACGAGAGGCTGGAAAGGGGTAGGGGTTTGACCAACACTATTTCTATGACCACTCACAGGGGTGCCTTCGCGCCCCCACGAAACGTTAGAAAGGGGTAGGAGTTTGACCAACACTATTTCTATGACCACTCACAGGGGTGCCTTCGCGCCCCCACGAAACGTTAGAAAGGGGTAGGAGTTTGACCAACACTATTTCTATGACCAGTCACAGGGGTGCCTTCGCGCCCTCACGAAACGTTAGAAAGGGGTAGGCGTTTGAACAACAGCATTGCTGTGATCAGTCACAGGGGTGCCTTCATGCCCCCCCCCCCCGAGACGTTCGAAAGGGGTAGGGGTTTGACCAACATTTTTTCTGTGACTAGTCACATGGTTATACTGCTACAGATTGTGATGCGTTTCTGTGATTTTTCATATTCATCGTCGTAGAAACGCAGAATAAAAATGTATTTAACATAAACTATATGGTTTTTAAATACCTACAACTTTTATTAGAAGTTTTTTTGTAAATTTTTATTATTTACTAAGATAAACACAAAAAAGCATGATTTTTATGGGTTTTCATGGTATTCGCCATGAAAATAAAATTTGCGAGTATTTTTACTATCATTTTCGCAATCAGCGATTCAAAATACATTTCTTAAATTTTGACTAATATTTTATCAAATTACTGTTAGAACGTGCCTACTGTGTACCTATAAAAGCGATCAGGAAATCCGTTTTATCCTATTTATCTCCGGTTTCAGTTCTTCCGGGTTTTCAGTGTCATTTTTCCGGCACGTGGTCTAGATTTCAATCTCAGTGGCTTATTCTCACAGCGCAGACTACTTCCGGTGTGCGAGGCAGACAACTCGTAACCCAGTGTGGATCACGTCGTCTCTGAAGTCTGAACAAGGGTTATAATTTATTTTGCCGGAGTCGAGTTGAGTTGAATTTGATTTGACTGCTGAGAAGACTGCAGCATCCAGCAGGCAAACTTATGCGCCAGAGTCTATTCGGCCGATTTGCAATCCTATTAAGGGAGTCACTAGCAAGGAAGGAAGGAAGGAGACAAGAGAGATAGAGTGGGCTGAAAAGGGAGACGGGGGCAAAAGTATTGATCACCGGTTTGTTCGGTCGCCGAACTAACAGACGATGCAAACTGACGAATCTCTATTGAAATTCTCAACGCTGCATATTAATGCCGCCGCATAAATCCCGAATCCGATTCGCTCTCGATCTCCGCTAACCGCTTCGGTTAATTCAGTCATCAATCCATCTTAACATATAGATGTTTGTTACCTTTGAATTCAACGATTTGTTCCAACACCAGTATTCATCTCGAAAAGTAATTGTTTTCTTATCATACAAACTTCAAGTTCTGATTCGAGCGCTTACATACACTGAGGAAGGGATTCAAACTTCCTTACGAAGGAACACGCAATGAGTAAACTCCAAGATTTTGTAATGCCTATAAGAGTTGTTTACCAACTTGCGTAAAAAATATAAGTTTTTAAAAAAACATTCTGTCTTAAAGAACGAACCAAGAAGAATCATACAAATTGGAGATTTCTTGTAAAAAATGGAAGATATTTATTGAGAAAATTTATGATAATGTAAAAGGTTGTAAATCAACTTATTGCAGAAAACTGACGTGCAATTTGGCAACGTTGCATGAGGACGCCAATTTGGTGAGAAACGAACTCATTCAATATATGGAATGCTAACAGGGGTGCCAATACGATAACGCACGCCAAAATACGTAAAATTACTTTCAACTTCCGTTCAGTTGTCAGCCTAACCATGATTTTGTCGTGTCAACGAAAACTTAAATATTCATATTTAATTAAGTTGATAAAGGGCTATTCTAGTAATGTTTTACTTTATATTTATAGTTTGTTAATATTGAACAAATAATTATTGTTCATTCGTATTTTAAATAGTCTATGTTATAGCTGCAAATTTTGCTGTTGTTACAATGAAAAATTTGATGTTTTTTTTAAAGAAATTTAACATAAATTTGTAATTAAAAGCGCAATATATGTAGATTGTACACTGGAACCTGGAAATAGTTAGCTCGGATTTATACTATATTTCTAGAACTGATGGCCCCGCAGTTCCACGATGAGGGGAACTGTGGGGATGAAAGAGAGCCTGCGCACAGTCAAGTGTGACAATCAGCTTAAAGGCCTCACTCTCGACGCGTTAGTTGCATCAGGTTGTGTCATGCGTCATGATAACACATACATTATTTACGCCTTCCTGCTTTTTTACGCTTGCATGCTCTGCAAATAATATGAAGACCAATGTATGTCATGTCCGAAACTGTAATTAAATCCAGCTTCCAGTGTAATGTTATGGAATTCTCAAGAATCAAGTAGTCTTCTGAACTCATATTTTTATATTTTAGAAGAAAGTATTTACAACTTTTTTCAGATATTATGATCCATGAGTTTTGCATTTTCCTCCTGAAGTATAGAATATAGTTGCTTTGGATATAGAAATGAAGACAAAGAAGAAGAAAAAGTTTCTATTTTACTTTTTTTAAATACAGGAATTTTGCTTCGAAGAAAAAGAAGTTATGTTTCTTTTGAAAATAACAGCGTTTATCATTTTGGTTGCAACTGGAAATTTATAAATATTATATTATATATTTATATTTATATATAATATGTATTATAAATTCATAATAACTATTACATAAAATTATAGAAAAGAAAAGCGAGGATAATATTTTTGTCATTTTATGAAAATTGATATATTAATTTCAGAATTTATATTGATTATTTTTGTACAATATATACGCAATGAAATCTTAAAATTTTTTATAGAAAAAAAATTCGTCAAAAAATAGGCAAGTAAATCTTATTATTGTTCAATTATTGTTCAAATATTGTAAATATTCTTTGAACTTTAATGATGTTTATTAACAATATACTTAGAATAAAAACACTAACATAATATAAAATGGTTTAAAACTGTAAATCCTCTTTTGAAAACGCGAGCATAATCTAAAACTTTACAAAAAGTTATCATCTTCTTTGAATTCTAATGGTTTTTTGTGCGTAAAAGTACCGATTTCCGGTATAAACTACCGAAAAATCCAGAACTTTTACGAAAATGTTTAATTTGATGACTCTGAAGATAATGTGACAAATCATTTGATTTTGTGAATTCACAATACCAATTTTCGACGAAAAACGCTAACACATCATGACAAAAATTGTTTCCGAAAAACTTTAAAATAACCTTAAAGTTTTCTAAAATTATAAATCTCCTTTAAAATATTTCCCGGTATAAAATGCCAACCTAACTTAAATTCTTAGGACTTCCGTTTCCGGCATGAAAGTGTAAGATAGCGGGAATTGTGGATGCTGAGTTTTTCCGATGATTGTGGTGAAATTTAAGGTGAGTGAATTGTGGAAGTGTATAGAATGGTTTAGATGAAAGAGATTGTTTAAGGGATTGTGAAAGTGAAAAGGGGATGATGATATTTTTGAGGATTTAGCCAGATTTGTGTGAAAGTTGAAATAAGGTTGGGTTGAGAATTGTGATAGGGTGGGAGGACTAGGTTGATCGAACTAGTAGTAGCAGGGTTGGGTAGAGACGGAGAAAGACAAGACAGGTACCAGAACGCGACGATAGATAGAAGCAGGGAAGGATAGAAGGCGGGAACGTTTGAAATTGGACTCATTGATAGCAAAAAGAGTAAGATCAAGGAAAAATCGGATTTAGAGCAGGGAGTGTTTAGTACGCAGAAAGAGGAGATAAAAGAAAGGAAGCCAAGGGGGAAGCACAAGAAAACTATAGATCGATTGAGGCTTTTATCAACAGGGAGAGAAGGGACGCTGAAGAAAACGGAGATGAAACCGAAGAACAGAGGAAAGAAGAAAGACTGAAAGAAATTCACGAAGTCGTGATAGAAGTAATGGGCATTTATGAAGAAAGGCAGGAAAAAGGGGAGAGGAATTAAGAAAAGAAATTAGGCGGAAAATGGCTGAACTTAGGAAATAAATTAAACAATGGGAAGAAGTTATGGAAAAGTTCGAAAAGAGGATACAGTCATTGGAGCAAAAACTAGAGAAGCAGGAGGGTAATAATAAAACGGTAGAGATAAAGATAGAGATACTAGATAAAGATAGCATAAAGAGATAGAGATGCAAGGTAGGATAAGGAAGATAGCAAGCTCGAACCGGGATTTTGATGGAGGCGAGAGTGGGAATACGGAGAAGGAAAGATTAAGAAAAGTGAAACAAAGAGTAGAAAAAAAGAGAGGGAAGAAAGAAAAAGAAATATAGTGATAAAGGGTATAAGATTAGAAGGGAAGGAGATACAGGAAGGAGTGGAAGAAATACTAAAAAGGATTTATGCAAAAGTAGAAATAGAAGAAGTACAAAGTATTGAAGGGGAGAGCGAAGAGGGGAGAGAATAGTACTAATGAGACTGAAGAAATGGGAATATAAGAGGGAAGTGATGGCAAAAGAAGAGGATGTTATATGGAAGCTCGAAGAGAATAGAGGATGATTTGACATGGGTAGAAAGGAGGATGTAATATAAGTTAAGAAAAATAGTGGAAGAGGAAAGAAAACAGGAAAGAAGAACATGGGTTAAATATGGGAGGATGCAGACAATGTGTGATGGGATTGGGATGAAGAAAGGTAAGAGTTAGTAAGAAATGACAGGCAGGGAAACAAGGAGAGAAAGAAACTAGAGGTAGGAAAATAAGCAATAGTAAGAGAAAAAAAAAGAATCTTGGGAAGAATAGAGGATATGTTACTGGAATATAGCAGGATTGGAGAGGAATGATAGGGAATTTAAGAGAAATTTGACACAATGGGATGTTGTAATAATGATGGAGACGTGGCTAGCTGAAAAGGGATGGGAAATAGTAAGGGGAAGATTACCAAGAGGTTACAGATGGGTAATATAAGAAAGAGAGGAAAGAACAAAGAGAAGGATTATTAGTAGAAGAGGTAAAGATTAGAGGAGGGAAGTGTAAGATAGTGAGGGTTTATGTGAACGGAGGTATGCAGGAGAAAGCAGAGGCGTTAAGAGAAATAATGGATGAAAATAAAGAAGATATTTGACTTATAATAGGTGGGGATTTCAATGCGAGAACAGGATATAAAAGAAAAAGGGAATGGGGAGAAGAGGGAGAAAGAAAATCAAAAGATAAAGTACTCAATGGGAGGGAAAGAATTTGCTAAAGAGCTTGGAGAAGTTGGGATGGTTTATATTAAACGGAAAAATAGAGAAAGATAAGGAAGGAGAATATACAAAGTCAGCAGGAGAAAGGGGAACGGCAATTGATTATGTGATAGTGGATGATGAGGTAAGAGAGAAGGTCCAGAAATTAGAGGTAGGTGATTATATTGATTCGGATCACTTGTTCTTAATAGTGACATTAAAGGGAGAGAAAAGTCATAGTAATATGCATAAACAGGGGGCAAAGGTAAAGATTGTAGGGAAAAGCGAATGGTCATGGCAAGGAAAAGAACAGTTTAGAGAAAAGGTTAGAAATATCAAAACGGCAGAGGAAAATGTTGGCGAGGAGATGGAAAAAATGATAGGAGAAGTAAAAAGACGATTAGAGTGCAAGAAGAAAAATGAAGTTAGTAAAGAGGGGAATAGAAGTGGATGGGATGAGGATTGTAAAGAGAAAAAGAAGGAGGTCAAAAAGGAATTAATAAAGTGGAGAAAACAAAAAAGTAATGGAAAAGAATATAGGAGAAAAAAGGAAGACTATTCTGAGTTGTGTGATCAAAAGAAAGATGAAGAGAATAGAATGTTTGAGGAAGAGGCGGAGAAGGCTAGGACGGAAGAAGAGGTATGGAAGGTAGTAAATAGAGAAAGAAGAAGAAGAAAAAGAGTAAACCAAGATATTGAAAGGATAAAAAAAGCAGCAGGGGTAATGAAACAGATATGGGGAATCGGAAAAAGAAGGGTAAAAAATTGGAAAAGGAAAATGTGGTTATTTGGTATGCTGGCATGTTCGGTATTAAGTTATAGGTCAGAGATATGGGGATGGAATGAAAAGAAAGATATTGAGAGTTTACAAGAAAGATATATAAGGTGTACATTAGGGGTATATTGGAGGACGTCGGGATATATGGTGACAGAAGAAGCGCAAAGGAATAAATTATGTATTAGAGCGGGTAAGAGGACATGGAAATGTGAGACAAATCTAAGGGAGGGAAATGGAGGGGAGTTGGCGAGAAAGTGATGGAGGTAGAAGAGCAGAGAGGGAGGGCGATAGAATTAACGAGATGGGAAGAAGAAAGGAGGGAGTTCTTGAATGCTAGAGACATGGAAGACG